>PVJA010012526.1:0-51757 GCA_004027025.1 Myocastor coypus | reverse complement strand
AAAAAAAAAAAAAAAAAAAAGGGAATAAACATGGACAACAAGGGGGCTGGGGAGATAGCTCCACGGCACAAGTGCCTGTCTGGCAAGTGCAAGGTCATGAGTTTGAACCTTGGTCCTGCAAAAAAAAAGGATGGGGGCCCGGCGGGATGGCTCAGCGGTCTAAAGCACCTGCTTGGGAAAGCTTGGGCGGCATCAAGGACCGTGGTTCGATCCCCGGCACCACATGCTGCGCCAGCCCTGCCCTCGGGACGGGCTGAGCCGGCCATAAAAATGAGTGAATAAACAAACAAAGGTTCTGAAACAAGAAAAAATAAATAAATAAATAAATTTTTTTTAAAAAGAAAAGAAAAAAAAAAGGACAACAAATATTATTTCTGGTAGCAACTAACCCTAAAGAGTGAGATAATACTTTCTTGTCCACTTAAACTTGTACATATAATCTTGAATCTCCCAGAGATGTACTGCATGCAAGCACACATACCTACACACTTCTTGTAAAATTTGTCCCTTTTCACACAAGTATGAGACTAAGTATTCAACTCACCTGCCTACATTAAAGGGGAAGAGTTCATGTAAGTGAATAAAAACAACTGTGATCAATAAAAAAAAAAAAAACCAACTGTGATCCAAAATGTAAGTAGGCATATACACAATTTTTGAGATAATCAACCACACTAACAGTCAAAGAAATTCAAATTTAACAAGGGAGCCAGGGATGTAGCTCAGTGGCACAGGTGCCTGCCTGGTAAGTGCAAGGTCCTTGGTTGATTCCTGACATGAATGAATGAATGAATGAATGAATGAATGAATGAAATTATACCTTATCAAATTAGGAAAGACTAAAACCTGAAAATGCTAAATAATGGCAAGGGCAAACAGGTGCTTATATCCTCCTGGTAGAATTAAAACCTAGTTACAACCTGAAAGGCCACTTGACAATCCAAACGTGTCTTTAACAATCAAGACACTTACAAATATAACTGAAGACAGAATTATGATCAAAAGCATAAATCCAGGGGCCTGGCGGGATGGCTCAGTGGTCTAAAGCGCCTGCTTAGGAAAGCTTGGGCGGCTGCAGGGACTATGGTTCGATCCCTGGCACCACATGCTGTGCCAGCCCTGCCCTCAGGGCAGACTGAGCTGGCCATAAAAATGAATAAATAAACAAACAAAAGTTCTGAAACAAGAAAAAAAAAAACAAAACTATAAATCCAGTATTAGTCATTATAACCAAAAATTAGAAATTGTAATTTGAGGGGAGGGTTAAGCGATTCACAACAGGTATTACTGGGAGGCCCTGTGCAATGATGCTGGAGGAGCACTAAACAGAGACCGCAGGTTCACGCTGAGCTGGTCACTTACCTCTACAGAGTAAGACATCTCTTCATTACAGTTGTCATTGATCTTCTCAAAGAGCTCTTCACACAACTGGGGAAGGAGAATAACAGTGCAAAAGCCCAAATCAGAGAAGCACAACATTATACACAAGTGCTAAAGGAGTATGTGAGACCTGGTTCTCTTCCTCTTCCTAGATACACATGTCACAATCTCAAGGGATGATTACTGCTTTGAATGAAATTGAAGAACTGTGACTACCCTCTTCTCACTTCAGCTCTATTCGCCCTCATAACAGAACCTCCATCCTGTCCCTTCCGGAAGAAAGCTACATCCAGAGGAAACGGGAAATGTGTCTCTTTTATTTCTTTCTTTTTTTTGGGGGGGACCAGGGTTCGAACTCACGACCTTGCACTTGCCCAGCAGGCACTTGTGCCTCGGAGCTATCTCCCCAGCCCTAATGTGTCTCTTTTAGAGTTGCAGGGCTCACATGCTGCGCCTAGGGGATTTTCCGCTTCACACTGGGCTCGTGCAGCTGGGACCCTCCTGTCAGCACTACCTTCACAGCACAACTGTTCCCATATGGTGTTTGCACATACGTGTTACTGAAGCCACACCCAGCTTATTGTCCAGCCAGCTACTGCTTATACTGAGACAGAACTTGCGCTGTGTGGAGGAGATAGGCGAAGGTCTACTCAAGAATCTGGGTGGCAGCCGGGCGTGGTGGCGCACGCCTGTAATCCCAGCACTTGGGAGGCTGAGGCAGGAGGATTGATGCGAGTTCGAGACCAGCCTGGGCTACAAAAGTGAGCTCAGGACCAGCCTCAACTGCATAGTGAGACCCTGTCTTAAAAAGACAAAAAAAAAAAAAAAAAAAAAAAAAAAAAAAAAAAAAAAAAAAGAATCTGGGTGGTATAAAACTTTATTTTAATCGTCTTATGACTCCTACCTACCCTTCTGAGCAACGCTCTGCTACTACATGGTTGACATTTCAACAAAAAAACAATTTTTCTAGGTTTGGAAAACTACAAATCACATCCTTTGTACCCCTTGAATTTCTGATTTAAAATATGTGACAATATAAGGGCCAGCTAAGTAGCTCAGCAGATTATTCGATCCCCAGGCCTGCCTACCTGGCCCCATCTCTGGGGCGCACTAAGACAGCAGTTGAGACTGGGCATTACATGCCTGTAATCCCAGCTCTGGGGAGGCTGTAAACAGACAAAAATAAATAAAATAAAATATGTGACATTTTAATGAAAACAGTAAAAATTCCACTGAGTTTTTGTTTACCGTGCCTTTCATATGAAGGCATTCACTGTTATGATGATCATACATTAAAGCAATATACATTTCTAAAATGAACAGTATGTGGACCCAGGGGTATAGCTTAGTGGATTAAGTGCCTGCCTGGCAGGTGCAAGGTCACAAGTTCAATCCCCAGTGCTGCAAGCAAGCAAGCAAGCAATAAATAAATAAATAAATTTTAAAAACGAACTATATATGATTCTCGAAGTTTAAATAGAATTTAAAATGTACTATAAATGGAAACTTCTAAATAATTTTAATTGCCTTTACATTAAAATGAAGTAGTCGTAAGATTCTATCAGAAAATGTGTACACATGTAAGTATACAAGAATACCAATAAAAGCTGTGCATAGTAGTGCATGCTTGAAATCCTAGCACTGGGAAAGCTGAGGCAGGATAACTGCCACTGTATACCATGAGTTCAAGGCCAGGTTGAACGAGATAGTGAGACTCTAAAGAAACAAAAACAAAGCCGGGCGTGGTGGCGCACGCCTGTAATCTTAGCACTCGGGAGGCTGAGGCAGGAGGATCGGTGTGAGTTCGAGACCAGCCTGAGCTACAAAAGTGAGCTCAAGGCCAGTGTCAACTGCATAGCAAGACCCTGTCTCAAAAAGATAAAAAAAAATAAAATAAATAAAGAAAGAAAGAAAGAAAGAAACAAAAACAAAATGAATGCTAATAATAAAGAAAGGAAGTGTGGCCAGGCATGGTGGCTGATGCTTGTAATCCCAGGACTCGGGGGCTAAGGCAGGAGGGTAGCTGCAAGTTTGAGATCAGCCTGGGCTACACTACACTGTGAGACTTTATCTCAAAAAAAAAAAAAATAAAAATAAAAATAAAAAAAAGCTAAATGTAATAAAACATTTAGCTCAAGTATAACTTGCTGTAAACACTCATTCTATTGCCAAAGAAACGGCAGCATCACTGCCTTCATTTGGATCATGGCACTCTCAGTTGAGCAATTCATAGAGACACTCCCTGTGCCTCAGTTTTCTTGTCTATAAAATGGGAGATGCAAGGGGGTATGGTGCTGTATGCCTTAAATCTCAACACTTGGCAGGCTGAAGCAGGATTCCTATGACTCTGAGGCCAGCCTGGACTACACAGTGATACTCTACCTCAAAAAAACAAAAACAAAACAAACACTCACACACACACACACACACAAAGAAAGAAAAAGCAAGGTACAAATGTACCTACCTATCTCTTTGGATCTCATGAGGAGGCTCAGATAAGCTACTACTTGTAAAGTACTTACACTTGCACTACTACTACAGCCAAGCAAGAACAATTCCTAAATATATGTCTTAAAAATACAGATTTGGGGCCCAGCAGGATGGCTCAGTGGTCTAAAGTGCTTGCTTAGGAAAGCTTAGGCAGCTGCAGGGACCGCAGCTCGATCCCGGGCACCACATGCTACACCAGCCCTGCCCTGAGGGCAGGATGAGCTGGCCATAAAAATAAACAAACAAAAGTTCTGAAACAAGAAAAAAAATACAGATTTATTTTAGTGTACTAGTCTAGTATTTTTTCTAAAACTTGCCTCATTTTATTAATAATTATTTCATTGATGGCTGAATTTAAAATTATAGTCCAGTAAAACACAAAACAAAAAGGAGCCATCTTATTCTTAGAATACAGAAATGGTTGGGCTGAGTGTGGTGGCGCATGCCTGTAATCCCAGCGCTTGGGAGGCTGAGGCAGGAGGATTGGTGTGAGTTTGAGACCAGCCTGGGCTACAAAAGTGAGCTCAAGGCCAGCCTGAACTGCATAGCAAGACACTGTCTCAAAAAAAAAGACAAAAAAAAAAAAAAAAAAAATACAGAAATGGTGGCATTAGCCATGTGGCAAAAGAACACTCTTAAATTAATCCTTTGTCTACCCCATGTAAGGCCCCGGGTTCAATGAATCACTGGAAAAAAAAAAACTTTTAAATTAACCTCAAATATCATTAATAAAAGCAAACTACAGCCTTGTTGTTTAAAAAGTTGTCTTTACTTTCTCTTCTTCCAAACAACAAAAAATAAAAAGAAATCATTCAAATTATTCTTTTAAAAAGATCTCAAATTGTTTGAAAATTTAAAGTAACAGTATTAAATCAGTAAGATAAAACTAAAGCATCTCTGAAAGACCATCAAAAAACAAGGTGCGGTGGTGGCACATATCTGCAATTCTAGTACTGAGGAGGCTGGGGTAGGAGGATTGCTGTAAACTCAAGGCCATCCTGGGCTACATAGTGAGTTCAGGACGACATAGCAACACTGTCTCACCAAAAGAAAAAAGAAAAAAAAGCCAGCGGGGAGCCAGACAGGCATGAAGCACGCACCTGTAATGACAATTACATGGGAAACTGAAGCAGGAGAACTGAGAGCTCAAAAGCAACTTGGCAACAGAGACTAAGATCTTATCTAATTTTTTAAAAATTACACATTCTTTAGAGGTGATCCGTGTGTGGAACTGAAAAGCATGAGATCGATATTCCCTGGGTGTCCCAGGGCTCAACCCAGAGCTTCAGGAAGTTGGTAACAGGTACAGCACATGCCCAGCAGGCATGAGATCTTGGCTTAGGGGTAGAGGCAGTCATGCCACTTGTCAAAGGATAAACTAATACAGCACCAAGGATGGAGCAAAATCTTCATGAAACATTTATTCTTCTAGCATTAAAGACAGGCATCTGAGGCTGGGCATGGTAGTGTATCCCTATAATCCCAGCACTCAGGAGGCTGAGGCAGGAGGATCACTGTGAGTCCATGGCCAGCCTGGGCTACAAGGTGAGTTCAAAGCCAATCTGAGCTACAGAGTGAAACCCTGTCTCAAAAAAAAAAAAAGACAGATCTATGTACAGTCAATCTCTTCCATATCACCTAATCTTCTCTGAGGGAAAGGGACAGGGGTCACCTTTGTGCCTTGCACTTCATAGTGCCCAAATACATGTTTGCCAAATAATCCTTGTATGACAATTTAAGACAAAAGTCACTCTTTACCTGTGGAATGATGCCAGCCTGGCTTTCTTCCTGTTTACCCATCATTGTGTAGGATTTCCCAGCACCAGTCTGCCCATAGGCAAAAATACAGACGTTATAGCCCTCAAAGGCATGCAGGAGCATTTCCTTCCCAATGTCATTGTACACGCGGTTTTGAGATGCAAAGCAAGGATCTTCAGGCTGTAGAGATTAAGAGGAAAAACAAAAGGCATTTTATTCATATTCTTTCCTATACTTTTGTGATTACTTCCATAATAAAGTGTTTCAAACCAGAAAAGTCACCTAAACTGTACCATACATTTGTAAAGTAGCCCTTACACAAATTTTTCATTACACACATGCTGCCCAGCAGTGTGTGCATACACTCACACGCAGAGTGAGCTATCTATACATAAAAAACTGCTCCATAAAGTTACCCGGCATGACTACATTTCAGTTTCTACACCCTCCTGGTATGGCTCTTTCAGTCCTGAGAAGCTCAACAGGAGCACCCTCTCTTCCTCTCCCCAAATATTTCATCCTGCCACAGACCTTCCCCTGGCACTTGGGCCTTGTCACCAGGTCAATACATACCTTACTCCTCAACACAAAACAGGAAAAGTGAAATCAAAACGTGTTACAGAGATAGACAATGCAGAGATGAGGTCTAGGTTAGAAATACTGCCAGGGATCAGTGACACCAGACTCTGCGCTGAGGCTGTGTCAGGGAATAGCTGGAGCCCTCCGCTTCCTGGATGCTACAAGCTCATTTACCCTGGGAACTGGTAGACTCTCGCAGAAAGATCAAAGCCCACCTTCTCCTACTGCAACTGAAATAATTAACTGTGATCATTCCAACGTTCCTAATCATTCTCTTGAGCTTTTAACTTAAAATTAATATACTGAAGTTTTTAAAATTTGGCACTCCCTAAAATCTATAAATATAGTAATAAGAATTTCTTTTTTAAAAACTTTATTTATTTATGTTATGGCTGGCTCAGCCTGCCCTGGGGGTGGGGCTGGCACAGCATGTGGTGCCAGGGATCAAACGGTGGTCCCTGTGGTTGCCTAAGCTTGCCTAAGCTTGCCTAAGCAGGTGTTTTAGACCGCTGAGCTATCTTGCCAGCCCACAAATTTCTTTCTTCTTCTTTCTCCTCTTCCTCTCCTTTTCCTTCTCCTTCTCCTCCTTTTTTTTTCCCCTGTGCAGGATCTAGCTACACAGCTCAGACTAGTAGTGATCCTCCCATTTTCAGCCGCCATAGTGATGAGATTACAGGCATGTGCCACCATACCTGGACTCCCATCACTGGCTCAGCGTGCCCAATGGGCAAGGCCAGCAGCATGTGGTGCCAGGGATCAAACCCTGGCCTCTATGGTTTCCTAAGCAAATGCTTAGTTTATTGAGCTGTTTCACCGGCCCTCTAAGATATTTCTAAATAAATCCTCACGACCGTCTAATGAGACTAAATCAGGTTTATTATAGATTTAGTTTACAAAGATCAGTTTTATATATGTGTGTTGTATATCAACTTTCCATCAATCAAAATATTTTATTAAAAACACTTCATTCTGGCCAGACATAGTGGTGCACATCGGTAATTCCGGAACTTGAGAGGCTGAGGTAAGAGGATTGCTATGAGTTCAAGGCCAGCCTGGGCAACTCAGTGAGATCCTGTCACAACAGAACAACATCAACAAAAGATACTTCATCCTTCAGACAGTATTCACTGTATCAAAAAGTGAACTCATGCTAGACCACACTTAGAAAGCAACAACTGCACCTGTTTAGACAAAAGAAAAGACAAACAGGCAGACAGGAAGGAAAAGTGGAGCAACAGACTCACCGAGGTGTGAGACCAGTAGGAGTAGTCAAAGCTGAAGGACTTTGGTGCTTCCTTTGGGTTCTTTGGGTTAATAATACCTAGAGAATGAAAATATTTATTTCTGTTAAATCTATCAGCTACAAGTTGTTTAATTCAACATGATGTCATACTGCATGCTCAAAACATCTAATCAATATATTTAAACCAAGTTGCAATAAAATAACCATAAACAGAAGTACCACATTCTTAAGAGGAAATTTGCATAAGGAACTTGGAAGGAAAAAATCAGACCAATGACATTCATGTGTTTCCAGTACTGAGAACACAGCCTAGCATACAGCAGATTCTCAGTAAATATTCTGCAAGTGAGAATTAATCTGCCATGGATATGTTAGTCAAAATTTGGAAATGGATGGTGTTACTATTTTAAGGCATCACATAAAACTTAAAGTATTTCAACACATCCAGGACTGCATTAATCCAACCACAACTGGAAACATTCTTTCTAAAGATCTTACTGTCTGCTTCAGAAAAGCATCTGGTAACGAAGTACTCATTGCAGTCTTATCCTGAAACCCACAGCTGACAATAACAAACACATAAGTTATTCCACATAAATGTGTGTATATGTAGGTATGCTCATACAGTGGATCATTCTGTAGAATGCTGTAAACACAGAAACACTCTTTGACTGAGTAGCATGCAGTCTCACTGCCCATAATAAAAGTGATTTCTCGGGCCCGGCGGGATGGCTTAGTGGTCTAAAGCGCCTGCTTGGGAAAGCTTGGGTGGCTTCAGGGACCGCGATTCGATCCCCAGCACCACATGCTGCGCCAGCCCTGCCGTCGGGGCAGGCTGAGCCGGCCATAAAAATGAGTGAATAAACAAAGGTTCGGAAACAAGAAAAAAATACATAAAATAAAAAATTATTTAAAAAAAAGTGATTTCTCACATAATCAATCCAGGCACACTACACTTGAGGGGGCCACTGCGACTGTGGAAGCCTAATCTCTTCCTTTCTTTCTCACACAAAGCTTTAGCTCCTCATATTTCATGTGGAACAAAATCTTTATAACATGTGGTCATGAAATCTCAAAGAGTGGACACTTAACCCGATCCACTTCTCTACAGCAGGCAGACATCATCAGCGATCAGTGAGATCAGGATTAAAAAATAAATCTGTCCCAGGCAGCTGCTGCTCAGGACACAAATAGCAACAGTTGCTATGGTGCTTACTTCTCCCGCTGGATTCCACTGGGTAAGGCCACACACTTATGTTCCAACCTCAAATGCTGACAAGAGCATTAATAAGGCTCACACTGTGCACAAGCATGTGACAAGAGGACACAGTTCTAGAAAGAACATTTTCAGCACACATGCTAATGCAAGCACAGAAGCGCGCTTCTAACCAAAGGGAACAACACACAAGATTTAAATAACAGCACTACTGTATTCAGGCAGCAGACTCCCTGAGCCACAAGTATGAATCCTTTTACCTCTCCCAACCACACATGGGGCAGATGTTTTCCTTTCCCCGTCCAAAAGATTAAGAGAAGCTAGGTCACTTTCCCATGGTTACAGACTTAGTTAGCTCCAGCAGATGCAGGACTTGCACCAGGAGTGTTAGGCTCAAGAACATGCTCTTTGCCAAGACAGCATCTAGGTGTTTATTCTCCATCACCGCTTGCCAACGCAAAGAGCAGTATGGCCCTTTTATGCCTGTGTATGTACATGTCTATGTGTATATGGTTATCATCTTAAAATAAACCACAAAGAATGTTGGTGAAAACTCTTTACAGCTAGGCGTGGTGGCACATACCTCTCATGCTAACACTCAGAAGACAGAGGCAGTAAGAACACAAGCTGGAGGTCTGTTTAGCTACACAGAAAAATTGAGGCTAGCTTGGAATAGACAGCAAGACACATATTACTTTGACTATAGGAAATATTTCTTAATAAAAAATTAAAGCCCTAGAACTTGCAAATGAAAAGATTCTCCTAGAAATAAAATGTTGATGACAGCACTACTACTCTAAAGACTGGACACTCCAAGCATGGTGGTGCATGTTCAGAATCCCAGCGCTCGGGAGACCAAGGCAAGAGGATCACTGTGAGTTTGGGGCTAGTTTGGGCTACATAGTGGGTTTGAGACCAGCCTGAACTACACAGCAAGACTTTGTCCCCCCAAAAAAAAAAAAAAAAGTAAATAAATACCAAATATACCATTTTTACTTCCATGAACAATGAGTTACTGTTTTCAAATATACCATGGGATTTTTCTTTCTATATTAATTGAGTTCCAGCTTACCACTTTTAACCTAATTGCAAAAAAAAAAAAAAAAAAAAAAAAAGAGCAAGAGATAGCATGTCATAGAACACAGCACTTGGCAAAAATGACCAGTATTAGTACCTGTAGCCTGCCACATCTTTTAAATATTATATTCATATGAAGAACAATGAACAAATGCTATATTTAGGCGTTTTCTGTGACCTTGCATATTATCGTACTTCCAAGTGCTCTTTAAAATTGAGGCAATAAGCCGGGCGTGGTGGCTCACGCCTGTAATCCCAGCACTCGGGAGGCTGAGGCAGGAGGATTGATGCGAGTTTGAGACCAGCCTGGGCTACAAAAGTGAGCTCAGGACCAGCTTCAACTGCATAGTGAGACCCTGTCTTAAAAAGACAAAATAAATAAATAAATAAATAAATAATAAAATAAAATTGAGGCAATACAGCCAGGCGTGGTGGCTCATGCCTGTAATCCCAGCACTCCGGAGGCTGAGGCAGGAGGATTGGTGCGAGTTCGAGACCAGCCTGGGCTACAAAAGTGAGCTCAAGGCCAGCCTCAACTGCATAGCGAGACCTTGTCTCAAAAAGACAAAAAAAAAAAAAAATGGAGGCAATAAAAAAATAAATAAATAAAACTGAGGCACTATCTAGACCAGTGATGGTGAACATTTGGAGACCAAGTGCCAAACTGTAACCCAAAATTCTTTTATTGCAAAGTGCCAACACTGCAATTAAACCTGAAGACTGCAGTTTCAGTTTAGAAAGAAAGCCAAACAAGTGACACAGGTACCATAGGTTTACCACCACTGATCTAGACTAATAAGTAAAGCACTATATAAACATTAAAGGGGCTGAGGACATAGCTCTGTGGCACAAGTGCCTGCCTGGCAAGTGCAAGGTCCTGAGTTCAATCCCTGGTTCTGCAAAAAAAAAAAAAGAATGTCACTTCTTGACAAGAGTCAAAGTCAAACATTCTCACATGCTGGGCGTGGTGGCTCATGCCTGTAATCCCAACACTCGGGAGGCTGAGGCAGGACGTTTGGTGTGAGTTCGAGACCAGCCTGGGCTACAAAAGTGAGCTGAAGGCCAGCCTCAACTGCATAGCGAGACCCTGTCTCAAAAAGACAAAAAAAAAAAAAAAAAAACAACAAGAAAAAAAAATTCTCATACATTCCCATCCTTTGGGGGCCATGAGTGAGATCTCTGCATCTCCTACCACTTCACAAATCCCTTAAGTGCAAAAAGACACCTTATGGATGCTCTACATCGCCTCCACCAAGTTGGCTTGCAGACTGATGCCCTCCATGCAGGGCACAATTTAATTTAAGTTTAGCTGAATACCATACTATTTTACAGAGAACAAAGGGAACAATCAGAACAGTCAGTGTCTGCACAATACAAACATAAGATACCAGCAGATTTTATCAACTTTCCTGAAAGAATATAGAAGAAAACGGAATTACTTAAAGACTGGGTAAAACCACAGTGGGGTTCAGGAGGGGGTTGGAAGGTAAGTACTGAGGATTGAGCCCTGCGCCTTCTTACTGAGCTAGATCTCCAGGCATATTGTACTGTACTTTACTGTACTGTACTGTATTGTATTTTTAGGGAAGGGTCTATAGGATGTTCAGGGTCTCACTAGATGGGACTCCTAGTAATCTGCCTGTTTACAGCCTCTCAAGAGCTGGGATTACAGGCTTGTGCCACAAAGCCCAGTCTTATCTCAGCATGCCCCTGGGGCAGAGCCAGCACCCTTTTTGTTTTTAAATGTTGAGTTAGGGTCTCACAAAATCACTAAATTGCCCTGCCTGGGCTTGAACTCATAATCCTCTTACCTCAGCCTGCCAGAACGCTGAAGTTACATCTATGCCTAGCTTAAACAGTGATTCTTATATCAAAATCAACTGAGCTTAAAACAGAGGGTAGGGCTTCTAATTTACTTGTCAAAAAGCATGCACTTTAGAATAGGGTTATGGTAACCAACAAATAGTCAACATAGAAGCCATATTTTCCCAAGGTAAAAGCTGTTCCAAATATAGTACTCATTCCCAAGGTGGAGTATTGCCAGCAAGCAGGCTTTATGTAGGACACATCACCATTTGTCCACAAGAAATGAATTCCAGTCATATTTTTTTTGAGAACTGAAGTCAGAACATTCCTGTCTTTTAAGTACTGCAGAGTATGTACTTCTCTCCTCTAAAACCTCCTTTTCTCATTGTAATTTCTAAGGCTCCTTTTACACCTGCATCTGTGGTCTTCTCTTTGACTGAGGTGCTCCAGGACACACAGTACAGTATACTCTGGACCTGGGCCCACCCCATGGCTGCCTTTTCATGGATGCTCCTGGAGTTGCCTAAACTTCCTTCTCACACCCTCCACAGCTGATCTGTCCCTCAGCTTCCTTACAAGTATTTCCGGCATCCCAGGGCTCCTTGTTACAACCCCAGTCCACATCACACCTCTCACACTTGTGGTGCCCCCTAAATGGAGTATGGAACAGATGTGTGCGTAGGAAACGTCAGCTGCTGCCGAAGTCTGTGGTACTTCTGCTTGCGCTTTGTATAAAAGAATGACCCGAGAGAACTGTATCTAGAATCAGAAATGTGCGAGTCCCAGTATGTGTTTTCAAAGAGAAGAGTCTACTCCTTTATCAAAAGTGTTTTGTTTCTTGTTTGTTTGTTTGTTTTTATGGCCAGCTCAGCCTACCCTGAGGGGGCAGGGCTGGTGCAGCATGTGGTGCTGGGGATGGAACTGCGGTCCCTGCAGCCACCTGCAGGCGCTTTAGACCACTGAGCCATCCTGCTGGGCCCAAAAGTGTTTTGTTTCTTGATTCAAGACTGAACTTCCTCTTACTATATGATCCAATACTCAATTATTAAAAGGCAAGCTGACCTTTAAAACACTGACATTTTTCAAAAAGTAAAAAAAATAAATAAATAAAACACTGACATTTTCAAGGGTTTTACCAATAATGGAGCAAGTAGGATACTGTAGAGGCTTTATCCTGACTCCATTCTAAGTGTGAAATACTACTGTAGGTCCATCTGTAATTTGGGCACACATTAACACTGCAACCCTCAGTTTTCTTATATGTAATATGGATGTACTAGTAATAGTGTCTAACTTTACAGAGCTGCTGTGAGGTTTAATGGCTAAGCCATGGCAAGTCCTACCTCAGGCTCTGCCACAAGGCAAATATTCCGAATATGTTACTAAACAAATGTTCTGAGAGTACTCCACATTCAATACCTGAAAGATACAGAGTCAAAACAAGTCCCTGCCCTCAGGGAGCTTACATTCTAGTGAGAAAGTTGGATAATTACTATTAGAGACAGTATAATGTTGGAAAAACGTAAAGCAGGATCAGGATATAAAAGATGACTGCCACCACTTAAGAGATGATTTGAGCAGGAATGTGAATGAAATTTTAAGGAACAGCAAGACCCAATATAGCAAGGATGAGTGATGAGATGAACTCAGATGACTGGCCAGGGGATAAATCCACTGGGGGCCTTGTGTCTGAGGTGAAGGCTTTTGGTTTTAGTCTAAAACTGGTAAGTCAACAAAAATATTTTAGGGAAAGCAAAGGCTTAATATGACTGATATTTTCAAAGCATGGCAGGCTACTACTCTGTGACAAGGGCCAAGCAGAAAGGCAGGAGGCTACTGTAGCACCAATGTGGGGAGTAAAATGGTAAATAACTCAGGATAAACTGTGCAGGCAAAGATGGCAGGAAATTCTAATGGGCTGTCTGCAAGAAAAAGGAAAAGACGTGCTAAGTCCAGTATTTTTTACCTGAGCAACTAAAAGAATGGTAAAGATGAAGAATGGAAAGGATGAATGAAGGCTAAATGGGTAGGGAGGGAAGGAAAAACCACAGTTCTGTTTAGGACATGCTGAGCTGGACACGCGCCTTGGGTCTTCCAGTCCAACGAAGTTGGCAGGTGGGTTCGCAGGTTTCGAGTTCCGCAAGAGGTTCAAACTGGAGAGATCCATTTGAATGTCACAATCCCAATAGCCGCGAAAGCCCTGGAAGTGGGTGGAATCACCTACAGCATCTGTCTTCTCCAGGGACAGAGACCTGAGGACAGAAGTCTGGCTCACTAAGGAAGAACTGAAAATGGCCTAGAGGAAGGCAGGCAGGCAGGCAGGCGACCTAGAAAGGGTGGGGCCCCGAGACCCAGGACAGAAATGGCTGAGGGAGGCGGCCATGCCATGTTCTCCACCACTGTTTCCATGATCAAGACCATAACTTCCTTCAGGACTCACTGCCCCAGGAGCAAGTCTACGCAGGATGTCGCCCGTTTTCCTCCAGCCCTCCTCACCTCACCTGCCCCTCTATCTCTTGGTTCCAGTCAGCACCCAAATCTTGTCTGGTTTCAAGACTCCTCTTCTGTGTACTGCATAAATTTGAAAGCATCTAAGATCTGGACATATATTTTCCCAGGTCCAAAGGGAAGATGAGCTGGATGTGGTGGCACATGCCTGTAATCCCAGTTCAAGACCAGCCTAGGCTACACAGTGAGCTCAAGGCCAGCCTGAGCTGCATAGAGAGCCTGTCGCCAAAAAGACAAAAAAAAAAAAACTAAAGATGAACACTTGCTCCTTTTCTCCACATGACATTCAACACTTTTTCCTTTATTCCTCATGCTGCCAGCCACATTCATTATCTTAGGGGAGTGGGGAGCTAAAAAAGAACACAAGAGTGCCCTTGTTGTATAGGGTCAGCTGAAGAACCTCAGCCACAATAAACATGTAGGGTGTGAAGCACACACCTGTAATACTGAGGAGACTAAGGCAGGAGGGTTGCAGGTTGAGGCCAGCCTGGGCAACTCAGAAAGAGCCTGACTTCAAACAAAAATTTAAAATGCTAGGGACACAGGTGATCATTTCTTGTCAATTCCTGTATTGCATCTAAAAAACAAAACAAGGAACCACAAAATGTTTCAAAAGCCTTAATTTACTGGATGACCATGGAGTCACTTGAAGTCAAATTTACTCTTACAAAATCTGTTAAACTCTTTAATGAAACTCAAAGTGAAGGAATACTCTGAAAGTCACTGCTGGAAGATAGTATTATGCTAATTCCAAAACTAGAAAGGGATCCAGCCAAAGAGAACTACAGGCCAATCTCTCTCTCTCTCTCTCTCTCTCTGTCTCTGCTCTGTCTCTCTCTGTGTCTTTCTCTTTGCAGTACTGAGAATAGAACTTGAGACCCTATGCTTGCCAGGCAGCACTTAAGCCACAAAGCTATCTCTCTAGCCCTTATTGATACAAGGTCTCACTACTCAGTTCAGACTCTTGTGATCCTCCTGTCTCAACCTACCTAGGGCTGGGATTACAGGCATGCACCACCACACCCCATTCCAGGGCCAGTTTAACATAGGAGATTAAACTCAGAACCTTGCACTTGCCAGGCAGGTGCTGAGACTGCCAAGCTATTTCCCCAGCCCCAGGCCAATCTCTTCAATGAACACAGACACAAAACTTCTCAACAAATCTGGCAAATAGAATGCAACAAATTATCAAAAAGATCACAGCCAAGGGCCAGTAAGATAGCTCATCGAACAAAGCATCTGCTTTGCAAAACACAGAGACAAGGGTTTGATCCCCAGTCCCATATGCCAAACCAGCCCCGCCTCCAGGGCATGCTGAGTTGGCAAACAAGTCTGAGCATGGTGGTGCACACCTGGAATCCCAGTGCTGGGGAGGGATGAAAATAGGAGGATCACTATGTGTCCACGCTACATAGTGAGCACCTGTATCAAGTACATAAATGAAAAAGAAAAAAAGAAAGAAAGAAAGAAAGAATGAATCATGACCAAACAAGCTTTATTCAAGGAATACAAGGGTGGTTCAACATATGCAAATCACTAAATGTAATACATCATAAACAGAAGGGCAAAAATCACATGATCATTCAAATAGACATAGAAAAGGCCTCTGACAAAAATCCAACATCCATTCCTGATTTTAAAAACCCTGAAGAGGCCATGGGGCTGGGGAGATAGCTCCGTGGCACAGGTGCCTGCCTGGCAAGTGCAAGGTCATGAGTTTGAACCCCACTACCACCAAAAAAAAACCCAAAAAAACAATAAACAATAAAAACCCTGAAGAAAGTAGATACAGAAGGATCTTATCTCAATCTGATAAAAGTAATTTATTGATATCATACTAAATGAAGAAAAACTGAAAACTTTCCCGCTAAAATCACTACTCCAATTCAATGTAGTCATTGAAACATTAGCCAGAGCAATAAGGCAAGAAAAAGAACCAAAAAGGATATGCATAAAAAAGAAAGAGGTGCAATTATTATTGGTAGATGATCCTCTACATAGAGGACCCAAAAAATTCTGAAGATTCTTATAATAGCAGGACATAAAATCAACACATAAAAATCAATAGCATTCCTATATACTAATAACAAACTTACTGAAAAAAAAAAAGTTGGGAAAAAAATATCATTCAGAGCCAGCACCAAGAAAAATCATTTAGGAATTATCCTAACCAAGGAAGTAAAAGATCTCTACAATGAAAACTACAGTACTCTGAAAAAGGAAATCAAGAGGCTAAATGAGTACAACTAGAAGCTTTACTTAGAAGTGAAATAAACCAGACCCACATGTGTAAACACTGTATTGTCTCCTTAGTGTAAGAACCTGAAATAAATGAAATCTGAAAGGCAAAATAAATGTAGTAAAATGGAAACTGAACATAAAGAATAAACAATTGAGACAAAAGGAAGGAGAAAAGGAAAAAAGGGGAAATATGTAAGTATATACACAGGATAGCAGAGACAACTGCATTGCTGACTTTTGTTGGTTTTTGAAAGGCAGCAGTTAATGTTTAAAATGTTTACTTTGACCAACTCTATATGCTGTATCTGTAATATGAGCAACTTCATTGAGGACAGCAATGTGCAATATAACAACCACAGTTGAATAGCTTTCATCTTGTTTTTTTAAATGTGTCTTGTCTCTAATCTCTCATCTATTTTTTTTTTTTTTTTTGTCTTTTTGAGACAGGGTCTCACTGTGCAGTTCAGGCAGGCCTTGAGCTCACTTTTGTAGCCCAGGCTGGTCTCGAACTCGCACCAATCTTCCTGCCTCAGCCTCCTGAGTGCTAGGATTACAGGCATGCGTCACCACACCCGGCTCTCATCCATTATTTTTATGCACACTCTAAAATAAATTTTAAAAATAAAAAGCAAAAAGGGCAAGGAAAAAAAATTAAGGTTTAGTGAAAGGAAAAGTTAATTTGCTTGATCAATCTTATATGCCTATATCTGAACAACAAATCTGATAGCAATGTGTAACATAACAACCACTGTTCATTTTCAGTATTTGTTTTGAAAATTCTGTACCATTTTTTTTCTTGTTTCAGAACTTCTTTTTTTTTGTTTTTGTTTTTAATTTTCATGGCCGGCTCAGCCTTCCCTGAGGGCAGGGCTGGTGGCAGCATGTGGTGCCGGGGATCGAACTGCGGTCCCTGAAGCCACCCAAGCTTTCCCAAGCAGGCACTTTAGACCACTGAACCATCCCACCGGGCCCCTTAAATTAAATTTTAAAAAAGAGGAGAGATAGCTTGATGCTAAGTAAAGTACTTTCCTGGCAAGCACCAGAACCTCAGTTCAATCCTGGTACCATACGCCACTGCCAGCCCCAGAGCCCCAGGCACACTATGCAGGCCAAAACCAGGTGTGGTGGCACACACCTGTAATCCCAGTGCTGGGGAGGCTGAGACAGGAGGATCACTGGGAGTCTTCACTGCGCAGGAAGGCTTTTCACCAAATTTATTGATTGATTGATTGATTGATTGTATTTTTAGGGATCTACAGGGACAGGGTATTCAGTGTCTTACTACTAGATCAAATTCAGAATGTTGCACCCAGTCTCAATTGCATTTTCACCATGCCCCAGGATTGGGGCTGGCATGGCAGGCCTGGGGATCAAACCCCTGGCCCCTGCACCTGCTTGCAGGTACTCTAATCCACTGAGCTATTTGGCCAGCCCTAATGAATTAATTTGATTAAAAAAAGAAAAGAAAAGATCCAGGTTTGGTGGCACACACCTGTAATCCCAGCACTTGGGCAGTTGAGGGAGGAGGATCAGTGTGAGTTCGAGACCAGCCTGGGCTACAGAAGTGAGCTCAAGGCCAGCTTAAACTGCATAGCAAGACTCTGTCTCAAACATACACACACACAATTAATTAATTAATTAATTAATAAAAAGAAAAACGTTTTGGTTTTTGTTTTATTTTTTATTTTATTTTATTTTTTTTGATGGTACCAGGGATTGAACTCAGGACCTGGCGCCTGCCAGGCAAGCACTTACTCTACCTAGCTATCTCCCTGGCCCTAGACAATTTTTTTTTTTTTTTTTTTTTTTTGTCTTTTTGAGACAGGGTCTCGTTATGCAGTTCAGGCTGGCCTTGAGCTCACTTTTGTAGCCCAGGCTGGTCTCGAACTAGCACCGATCCTCCTGCCTCAGCCTCCCAAGTGCTGGGATTACAGGCGTGAGCCACCATGCCCGGCTGACAAATTTTTTTAAAGAAGAAAAAAAATGAAAGAAAACATCAGAAAATAGAATGATAACTCATTCCTGAATAGGCAGAACCAGTATAGTCAAATTGACCATATTTCAGAAACTGATATACAGATTTAACACGATCTTAATCAAAAGACAAACAGCACTGCTCACAGAACTAGAAAAATAATCCTAAATTTCATATGATATCAGAAGACACCTAGAATAACAAAAGCAGTTTGAGTAACAACAGCAATGGAGGATGCATCACAATTCCAGGCTTGAAGTTATATTGCAAAGCTATAGTAATAAAAACAGCATGGTATATAGCATGGCATAAAAACAGATATGCAGACCAATACAATAGAAGAGAAGATAGCCAGGCGTGGTGGCTCACGCCTGTAATCCCAGCACTTGGGAGGCTGAGGCAGGAGGATTGGTGCAAGTTCAAGACCAGCCTGGGCTACAAAAGTGAGCTCAAGGCCAGCCTTAACTGCATAATGAGACCCTGTCTCAAAAAGACAAAAAAAAAAAAAAAAGAGAAGATATAGAACCTCAGGCACATGCAGCTACTTGAGCTTTTTGTTTGCTTGTTCTCTATTTTTTAAGACAGGGTCTCACAATTTACAAATTAAGGAGAGATAGTACAATGGTTCTAGGTTCTGTAAAACTAAAGCAAAATTTAGCCATCAACATCCTAACCATCTAAGTAGGATTTCTCTTCAACAAAGGGGTGGAACGGAGTGGAAATGCAATGGGAAGGGGTATGAAGGACAACTCTGAAGGACACCAGGACATTATATGAGGTGAGTTCCAGAAGACAGAGATTTTTCTTTATCTGTCCATTCTGCTGAAAGTCAACAATAGTACTCTGTACTCTATAACTATTTGAAACCTGCTTGATGTGTATAGGTGGCGTCATAAATGTCTACTACCTTGGATACATAAATAACCAAACTTCAGAGCTGGGGAGCTTTCCTAAGCTTGCACAGCTAAGGGTAGAATCTTGATCTTTCTGTAGAGGGTATCCTGTATTTCCCCCACTCTCCAGGTCTGAACAGTGTCAGGCCAGGATGGGGACTGCTTGAAAACCTTTCCCAAGGTTATGCTTTCCAATGTTCTGATACTTGAAGGACTCCTTTCTTTGAGCCTGGTCTGACTTTTCGATCTTCTGAAAATAAGCAACAATAGGATCTCTAAGGATTCAGACACTCCCAAGAAGATGCAGTTTCTTCCTTTTTCCTAAGCCTCAGCACATCTGGGTCCCTTACTTTATAGAGGGCTGACACATAAGGATTTTGCTTAGATCTGTACCAATGTGGAAGGGTGAGCTGGTGGGCACTGCCTCTTGGAGTGTCTCTAAGGGTAGAATCAACTGGCAGCGTTGCCTTCCTCCTTTATAATAATGTTAAATAGCTAGCCCAGTTTTTGATAAACTGTCTACGGTAAGAACTTTGCAAGCATTTTCTATAATTTCATTGCAATGAAATAAAATTTATCTTTCTTAGCTGGGCGTGGTGGCTCACGCCTGTAATCCCAGCACTTGGGAGGCTGAGGCAGGAGGATTGGTGTGAGTTCGAGACCAGCCTGGGCTACAAAATTGAGCTCAAGGCCAGTCTGAACTGCATAGCAAGACCCTGTCTCAAAAAGACAAAAAAAAAAAAAAAATTATCTTTCTTAGAACCACAAAATAAAAAAAGACAGGGTCTCACCAGTCCAAGCACACAAGAAACCCTGTGGAAGTAGATACCTATGCAGGCAGTACATAAAAAACTAGACTATGCGATCCTTGGGAATGACTGGTCTTTCATGCTAGGCTGGCCTTGAACTCCTGCAGAAGTCCTTCCTGCTTCAGCCTCCGAATTGCCGGTATTATAGGTGAGCATCTCATGCCCACATCAGCTATCTGATCTTTAACAAGGGAGCCAAAAATGTACTTGGAGGAAATAGTAAATCATGGTGGACAAAATACTCACATGGCAATTAGAGTTAGACCATATATCTTACCATGTGCTAAATTAAAATAAAAATGGATCAAAGATCTAAATGTTAAAACAGAAACAAGCCGGACGTGGTGGTACACGCCTGTAATCTCACCACTCAGGAGGCTGAGGCAGGAGGATCAGTGCGAGTTCAAGACCAGCCTGGGCTACAAAAGTGAGCTCAAGGCCAGCCTGAACTGCACAGCGAGACCCTGTCTCAAAAAAACAAAAAACAAAAAACCAGAAACAGTTTTCTGAAAGATGAAATAGATAAAAACTTTTGAACATAAAGGTGAGACAAAGACTTTCTGAACCCTAATGGCACAAGAAACAATATAATACAATACAATAAAATCAACAAATGGGACCATACTAAATTAAAAAACTTCAGCTCAGCAAACAACCATAAAGAGACAACCTATAAAATGGGGGGGGGGGTTGCTATTTCTCAGAGGACTACAATCTAGAATATATAAAAAACTCAAAGAATTGGGGCCTGGCGGGATGGCTCAGTGGTCTAAAGCGCCTGCTTGGAAAAGCTTGGGCGGCTTCAGGGACCGCGGTTCGATCCCTGGCACCACATGCTGCGCTGGCCCTGCCCTCGGGGCGGGCTGAGCCGGCCATAAAAATGATTGAATAAGCAAATATTCTGAAACAAGAAAAAAATAAATAAATAAAATTAAAAAAAAAAAAAAACTCAAAGAATTAGATCCCCAAAATAAGACCCAATGTAAAAATAGGCAAAAGAAATAAACACTTCTCAGAAGTACTAATGGGGCTGGGGAGATAGCTCAGTAGCATAAACACCTGCCTGGCAAGCACAGGGTCCTGAGTTCAATCCCCAGCACTGCCAAAAAAAAAAAAAAAAAAAAAAAAAAAAAAAAAAAAAAAAAAAAAAAAAGTACTAATGAAAAATAAACACATTAAAATTGTTCAACATTACCATTAGATAAATATGAATTTAAACAACTCTTGACATTCCATCTTCCTTCAGAAATAATAGCTACCTACAAGAAATTCACTAATGACAAATGTTGATGAGGCTGGGGAAATAGGGTCGTGGGTAACTGCTGCATTGCTGATGGGAATGTAAACTAGTACAAATACTGTGGAGCTCAGTAGTGAAATTCCTCAAAAAAATAATTCCAGGCATAGTGGTACACACCTGTAATCCGGCACTCAGGAAACTAAGGCAGGAGGATCACTGAAAGTTTGAGACCAGCCTGGGCATACAAAGTGAGCTCAAGACCAGCCAGAACTGCATAATCAGACCCTGCCTATAAACAAATAACTAGAATTTCCAATTGGCCCAACTATTTCCCTTGTAAGTATTTTCCCAGAAGAGTTAAAGCAATCCATACATTCATACATACCCACATTTATGGCAGCACAATTCTTTATTTTTTTTTTTAATTTATTTTTTTTTTTAATTTTATTTATTATTTTTATTCTTGTTTCAGAACCTTTGTTTGTTTATTCACTCATTTTTATGGCCGGCTCAGCCCGCCCCAAGGGCAGGGCTGGCTCAGCATGTGGTGCCGGGGATCGAACCGCGGTCCCTGAAGCCGCCCAAGCTTCCCCAAGCAGGCGCTTTAGACCACTGAGCCATCCCGCCAGGCCCCAATTCTTTATTTTTTGAGATAAGGTCTTATTGTTCAGTTCAGACCACTCCTGAGCTAACTGTAGAGCCCAGACTGGCCTCAAACTTGCGGCAATCCTCCTGCCTCAGCCAAGGGCTGGGATTACAGGCTTGGGCCACTGCGCCCGGTAGCTGCACATATCTTGGGTTTTTTTTTTTTTTTTGCTTGTTTGTTTTTGGTTTTTTTGCTGGACTGGGGTTCAAACTCACAACCTTGCACTTGCCAGGCAGGCACTTGTACCACAAAGCTATCTCCACAGCACAAGCAGCACATACCTTAATAGCTAAATTTTGGAAGCAGCCTATATGTTCATTGACAGAAGAATGGATAAAGAAAATGTGGCATTTATGCATAATTGAGTATTCTGCCTTTAAGAAAGAAGGTTAAACCTGAGTCATTTGTAGGAAAACAGATGTATAATGAGACCATAATGTTGTATGAAGTAAATTGGACACTAAGATTAAATATCACAAGGTTTCTCTTGTATGAGAAACCCAAACATAAATAAAGAGCAAAACAAAAGACAGGATGGAGGGAGATACTTTTCAAGTGGGAGGGGATCAAAAGGTGGGAGAAGGAGAGTGGGAAGGCAGGAAAAGAGGAAAAAAGAATTGTGATGTGCACATATCCTACCAACTCCACACAAGAGAGGTAACCACTATGTACTACAAACATGTGCTAATAAAAACAACAAAATTCTCTCCTTTCTACCCCACTTTGCCTTCTTTCTAACTTTGCTATCTGAACAAAAAATTTTTAAAAATGTTTTCACTAAGGAACCCTAGAAAGTAAGGCAGTCCACACAAAATTCATACTTAAAGCATTTTACTCTCCAGAATAAATTTGTTTATCTAATATCTCAAAGCCTCTAATGCAGTAATTATACTGTTGTTGGGAAAACTACTAAGATTGTGCCTACATCTATAATTAAGATATCAGTGTGGGAACACTAACTTTATATTAACTTTTCTTACACAGCATGTCTGGGGCTTATTAAAAACTCCAGTGATATCTTCGGTATAATCTTCCTCTTCTAAAATCCTTCCACGGGCCCGGCGGGATGGCTCGGTGGTCTAAAGCGCCTGCTTGGGGAAGCTTGGGCGGCTTCAGGGACCACGGTTCGATCCCGGGCACCACATGCTGCACCGGCCCTGACCTCGGGGCGGGCTGAGCTGGCCATAAAAATGAGTGAATAGACAAACAAGGGTTCTGAAACAAGAATAAAAATAATAAATAAAATTTAAAAAAATTAAAAAAATAAAATAAAATCCTTCCATATCAAAAAATTAAAACAGCATATCATAAAAAATATTATGTTTCCCCTTTATATTTTTAAATCCATAGACAGGCTCCTCTCCCCAGTGATGTATTTCTGAAAATATAATAAAATGGTATAAATCACATCACCATAAAAAGTAGATCTGAGCAAAAGACCTACAATCATGAAGCTGCTCAACCCTATAAAATTACAAACATAGAAACATAAACCTATGAAAGGTATACAGATGCACTGTACCTAATCCCAGAGTACTAAAAAATACACAGCAGGAAAAAAAAAAAAAAACTCTACAGTGTCAGTGTGATCACTCGGATATAAAATGTTAGGTATAATACTTTAAAGTCGCAATTAACAACAGCAACAAACAATTCTGCTCTTCCTGCGGAAATTCTGAGTAATTTTTATTCAAGAGAAATGATTCAGAAGCCCTAGATCTCATTTAATGTGTCTCAGAGGCCTCTAAAGTAATAACCCCCGCCTCCATTTTTCATGATTTCTCTATCAAGGGACACGGACATAAACTTTAATGCAGAGAAATTCCTGCTAGACACAGACGTTCAGCATTGCCTCACAGAACGGCCGTGAGCAGCTACAGGACAAAAGTCAGGGCTCGAGGGCCAGACTGATGACTTCATTTCTAGCTCGCCTAATTTTCAGATGTGAGAGCCCAGGGGAGTAAGCCAGTATCTCTTTGCCGATGCCATCTCCTAGAAATGAGGTGAATTAGAGGTCTTTTATTGTGAGAAATGAACAATTTAAAATCTGTGAGTGCCTAAGTACACTTGGCACAGCTTAACCGGTTGTTGGGTTTTAATCATGGTATTTTTCCCCAGTAAAAGCCAATTTAAAAGTAAAGGTTTTTGGCTTTCTCATTATCCATTTTGCCTTCTCTGATTTATTCACAGTGAAAAGGACTCTTCATGTGAGAGCAAAACAATACCCGGGGAAACAATAGGTATAGTTAAATCATTTCCTCATTCTGTGGCCACTGTTAATTCTAGCCCTTCACAGCTCTGTCCTGCCCAAACAAAGGGCTTCTCAGACGCTGTCCATCTCTTCCTCTCATCCCCACAGAGCTTTCCAATGGCTGAAGCACATGCAAGGCAGTGCTAAAAATTCTCTGAAAGAATGGTGCCTTGCAGCCTATGTGTGCTGAATAACAAAGGCTTCATTCCCTACTGGAAAACCTCATCTCTTATTTCTTGTCCCTACCACTTGTATGTACACAGCCTTGGCCCTTGAACAGTACAACTAAGAGCAGCTCCGAGCCTATGGTCAACACACAGGCTTCAACCTATGAAGGCTTGCTCTGCCTAACACAGGACTGAAGGAGCAGTCCCTTGTCAGTAACTGAACTGCAGACTGCGAGGTCCCATTATGGCACTTTATACTCCACTGGGCAACTACCAAGAGCAATCAGTGCCATGTTACTGGCATGGATTTTTGAAAGTGAACAACAGACTACTGGTCATAGTTGCTCTCTCCTGTGAGAAACCAACAAAAGCCTGTAGAAAGGCAGCTAGAGGTACATTGGGGATTTCAACTGAAGCAACCTCAAATGACTAGAACAATAAGACACAAAATGGCAAGGAGAGAACTATGTTTCCTATGAGATTTTACCCAGTTGTCTTTCTTATCTGTTTCAGTATGAAAACTAAGTAGTTGAAGAAGTTTAAATTATATAACATAACACAAAGCAGTTTCAAATACACAATGGAAAAAAGCTCCATCGAACTTAATGATAGGTTCAATTTCTTCCGTCCTTAAATACATTCCCACTGAAAATAGGCATAAAATTAACCACACAAAATAATTTTTTCAAACACCTATGCAGTGTATACTATTTCATCTGATCTTTACAGCAACTCTGGGGTCATAGGCTGACCAGATCTAAGCAACACTTCTGTTTTGTTCTACTTTTTTTGGTGCTGGTGACTGAATCCTGTGGCTCACCCATGCTAAGCAAACACTGCACCACCGAGCTACATACAAGCCAGCATCTCCATTTCACAAATGAAGAACTGAAGGCTCACAATGCAATAACAAGGGTCAAATTAAAGCACAGCTCACAGATGCAAGAGAGCTACAGAGCTACAAAAGCACATTCTTTTGCTGGGGATTGACCCTGGCCAGATTCATGCAGCCTTTGATTCTGCTCTCCTAATGAGCTACACTACCCACCCTGAAATCTTAACAAATGGAGAATGCACCCAACAGACCAGTAAGTGACAGGCCAAGGACACTACAATGCTTTGACATTACATAAACTTCAGCTGCTGTTCTAATGACAAGAAAATCAGAATTCAAGGGAAAAAAATGGTTTTTCTTCTCTTGTAAAAGCATCACTGCTCTATTGAGAACCAACTACTTCTACGGGAGAAGAAAGAGACCTGTGAGGGTGTGTGCTGAGGTAGCGAGCAACAGCTGGGCTCTGGGTGCCTGGTGTGCTGGAAGGAGGGAAGGCAGGACAATTATCAGGGCTTAGCCTTGTGCAGCTACAAAGGCAGAGCTGCTATGAACTGAGCGGAAGGAGAGAGCAAAGGATCAGGGCTGGGAAAAGACCTATCAGCAATTCCTCTTCGGAAATGCTGTTTGATATTTTTATTTGCTAGTTACACAGGTGAAGGTTAAGGAAGCCAGGAAACGCTGCCTTCCAGAAACAATTCCTTCCCATCCACACAGCTTCAGCTTCTTCACAGCAGTTCTATGAGGTAGTTCTAAGGCTCAAGTGGCCTAAAAGGGATATAGCTAAAGTATGCTGTATACCCATAAAAATCATGTTCTGGGGCCTGGCAGGATGGCTCAGTGGTCTAAAGCACCTGCTTAGGAAAGCTTAGGCAGCTGCAGGGACCGCAGTTCAATCCCCGGCACCAATGCTGCGCCAGCCCTGCCCTCAGGACAGGCTGAGCCGGCCATAAAAATAAATAAACAAACAAACAAAAGTTCTGAAACAAGAAAAATAGGGGCCCAGCGGGATGGCTCAGTGGTCTAGAGCGCCTGTTTGGGAAAGCTTGGGCCGCTTCAGGGACTGCGGTGCAATCCCCGGCACCACATGCTGCGCCAGCCCTGCCCTCGGGACCGGCTGAGCCGGCCATAGAAATGAGTGAATAGACAGATAAAGGTTCTAAAACAAGAAAATAAATAAATAAGTAAATAAAATGAAACAAGAAAAATAAAATAAATTTTAAAAAAATCATGTTCTGCAAGGACAGTTAAGATTGCACTTGATAAATCAGTGAATTTAATTAGTGTAATAGTGAGTATTCTACTCTAATGTATCAGTTTTGAACTCAAGTGAAAAGAAAATAATTTTTCCTGCATATGTATTTACATCTTAGTTTATGTGAACTGATCATTCACTCACTAAGTAACAGATGTGGTCCCCACCCTCACAGCCTTCCCTCGTAGAAAGAGACAAAATGTCCCAGTACACGGACAGACAGCTATTAAGGATGATATGCTCCTTAAGTCATGAATACTAAAAACTACTAGAACAAAACGATAGGATGTATTTATTATTCAAATAGAGCACTCAGCTTAGACATGGGGTTGAACACCCATAAGTCCAGGTACTTGGGAGACTGAGGCAAGAGAATCAAAAGTTTGAGGAGATCTTGTGCAGCTTAGTGAGAACTTGTCTCTAAATAAGAAGTGAAAAGGGCTGGGGATGTTCAGCAGAAGAGTGTCCCCTGGGTTTAAGTCCCTAATCCAGTAGGAGGAGAAAAAGGAGGAAGAGAGGGAAAGGGAGAGGAAGAGGGAGAAAAGAAGAAAAAAAGTACCAATTTGAAGTAATTTCTATCACTAAAAGATGCTAAGGAATCAAACTATACTTTAAAAACATAGTTGACTTTAATTTGACCTTCAGGTAAAAAATAAGCAAGCAGATTTAATTAGGGTCAGTTTGTGGATTAACTGTAATGATATAATCTATTTATGAATGGACCTGGTATGGACATGTAGCTTAGCAGCAAAGTACTTGCCTAGCAGGTGCAAGGTCTTGGGTTCAATCCATAGCACTAGGGGGAAAAAAAAAGAACCATAAACCAAGTGTGGTCGCACATGCCTGTAATCTCAGAATTCTTTTTTTTTTTTTTTTTTTTTTTTTTTTTTTTTTTTTGTCTTTTTGAGACAGGGTCTCGCTATGCAGTTGAGGCTGGTCCTGAGCTCACTTTTGTAGCCCAGGCTGGTCTTGAACTCGCACCAATCCTCCTGCCTCAGCCTCCCGAGTGCTGGGATTACAGGCGTGAGCCACCACGTCCGGCTTCAGAATTCTGAAGCTGAGGCAAGCATGAATACCTCAAGCTTGGGCCAAGCCTGGACAACTTAGTAACTTAGAGAGACCCAGTCTCAAAATAAAAAATGAAAGAAGGGAAGGGGATGTAACTCAGTGCACAGGCTCTGGCTTCAAAACCAGTATTATGGAGACAGGGGTGATAGCAAACCCCGGGACTGAGGGCGTGGCTCAGTGGCAGTGAGCTTAGAGTATTCCCCAGCATGTTTGAGGCCCTGGGCTGGGACCCAGATACTACTA
This sequence comes from Myocastor coypus, assembly GCA_004027025.1. Classification (NCBI taxonomy): domain Eukaryota; kingdom Metazoa; phylum Chordata; class Mammalia; order Rodentia; family Myocastoridae; genus Myocastor; species Myocastor coypus. Next base: position 24,080 of record PVJA010012526.1, on the reverse strand, counting down.
AACAAACAAATGTTTAAATCCATCAAATAAGAAGCCAATATTTAAGTAATCTCCATAACATTCTCTAGTCATCCAATTTTATGCAATCCCTTCTGCAGTTTCAGCACTATTTCCAATAGTATATCTAGATTAACATAAAATTTAAATTGGTTCATGCTTAGAAACACTACAGGTTATCAATGCCTGTTCCAATTATTAAAGCCTATAATTAGGGATGGGGATGTAGCCCAGGGGTAGAATGCATGCCTAGCACGGATGAGGCCTTGGGTTCAATTCCTGGCACAAGAAAAGCAAAAAGTACCTATAACTATAGTACCTATTTTTTTTTTTTAAAAAAGACTCATATTTTTCCTCTTTAGATGCCTGTCAAATTTATTTGAAGGGGGCTGAGGAGATAGCTCCGAGGCACAAGTGCCTGCTGGGCAAGTGCAAGGTCGTGAGTTCGAACCCTGGTCCCACAAAAAAAAAAAAAAAAATTTATTTGAAGGGCTTGGCAGATGGCTCAGCAGACTGAAGTGCCTGCTTAGGCAGGCACAGGGACCAAGTTCAATCCCCAGCATGCCGTGCTGGCTCCACCCCCAGGGAGCACTGAGGTGGGAACTTGAGACTGGGGGTAGTGGCTCTCACCTGTATTCCCAGTGCTTGGGAGGCTGAGAACAAGAGGATCACTATGAGTTCAATCTACGTAGCGAGACCTGCCCTTACCACCTTATGTTTGACACAGGTGCTAAAAATGGCAAATACATTAAAAAGTTCAACATTATTGGTCATTCAAGAGATGAAAATTAAAACAACTTCTCCTTAATCCAGAAAGAATGGCTATTATCAAGGAATCAGCCAATAACAAATGCTGGTGGAACTGGGAAAAAGGAACTCTTGTCCTCTGTTGAAGGGAGTTGCAGACTGGTATAACCACTGTGGAAATCAGTGTGGAGATGACTCAAAAAACTAAAACTAGAGGGTCCCTTTAACTCAGCTACTCCCCTTCTGGGTACCTTCCTGGAAGAATAAAAAGCATCATATCACAGTGACACATGTACGCACACCCAGGTTTATATCAGCATAGTTTGTAACAGCTGAATCTTGGAAATAGCCCGAAAGTTCATCAACCAATGAATTTATAAAGATGTGGGAAGCCGGGCGTGGTGGCGCACGCCTGTAATCCCAGCACTCGGGAGGCTGAGGCAGGAGGATCGGTGAGAGTTCGAGACCAGCCTGGGCTACAAAACTGAGCTCAAGGCCAGCCTGAACTGTACAGCGAGACCCTGTCTCAAAAAGACAAAAAAAAAAAAAAAAAAAGATGTGGGGAGGGGCCCGGCAGGATGGCTCAGTGGTCTGAAGTGCCTGCTTGGGAAAGTTTGGGCAGCTTCAGGGACCACAGTTTGTTTTTTTTGTTTTTTTTTAAATTTTTATTTTTATTTTTTTTCTTGTTTCAGAACCTTTGTTTGTTTATTCACTCATTTTTATGGCCGGCTCAGCCCACCCCTAGGGCAGGGCTGGCGCAGCATGTGGTGCCGGGGATCGAACCGCGGTCCCTGAAGCCGCCCAAGCTTTCCCAAGCAGGCGCTTTAGACCACTGAGCCATCCCGCCGGGCCCAGGGACCGCAGTTTGATCCCCGGCACCACATGCTGCACCAGCCCTGCCCTCATGGCAGACTGAGCCGGCCATAAAAATAAATAAACAAACAAAAGTTCTGAAACAAGAAAAAATAAATAAATAAATAAATAAATAAAATTCAAAAAAAAAAAAAAGATGTGGGGGGGTTTGAGCATTAGTCAGTCATAAAAGAGATATTTCTAGGCAAGTGGATACACCTAGAGACCATATTTTTAAGTGAAACAAATCAGACATATATGTGTAAATACTGCACTATTCCTCTAGTATGAGAAATCAAAAGTGCAGATAAGGACCAAAATGTACATGAGATATTTTGAAACAGAAGATGTTCAAACAGGGATGGGAAATGAGGAGGAAAGAGAGGAAAAGGAAGGAAGGGGGGAAAAAAGTAAAGAAGAAAAAAATGGAAACAAAGCTATTGTAAGTTAGGAGGGGAAGGGCTTTGAAGGGAGGAGAAGGATGGCAAATAAAAGAATCAAAGTATGTCCTGTACAGGTACAAAGTCCCTATGACAAATGAGATCATAATGTGCAGCTTAAGAGTAGGCTTGAGGCTCTGGCTTCAAACCTTAAGGACCAAAAACAAAGGGAAAAGTATGGCTATCTTGAATCAAATAACTCCTATTCTAATGATTTTCACAAAAGGAATATATACAAACATACTTCTTAAAAAAACTGTTTACTGGGCATGGTGGTACACACTTATAATGCCAGCACATGGGAGCTGAGGCAGGAAGATCACTGCAAGTTTGCAACCAGCCTGGGCTATAAAGTCAGCTCAAGGCCAGCCTCAATTACACAGGGAGACCACCTCAAAAAAAAAAAAAAGTTTACTGAGCTATGCACAGTGGCCATACCTGTGGTCACATCTACTTGAGAGGCTAAGGCAAGAGATCATAAATTTAAGGTAAACCCAGGCAACGTAGTAAAACCCTCTCTCAAAATAAACAAAGAAGACACAGGATATAGCATAGTACTTCCTAGATTCAACTCCTGGATTGATTGATTGATTGATTGATTGATTGATTGATCTATTTAGTCTTTTTAAGACAAGGTCTCCCCTGGTATCACACAGACAAAAAAAAAAAAAAAGACAAGGTCTCTCACTGTGCAGCTCAGGCTGGCCTTGAGCTCACTTTGTAGCCCAGGCTGGACTCAAACTCACAATGATTATCCAGCCTCAGCCTCCCAAGTTCTGGGATTACAGGTATACACCACCATGCCCAGTTCAATTTCTGGCTTTTAAAAGAAGTTATCAGAGTATTACATGAAATAAAAGGGAAAAATAGGAATATTAAAAAAATAGAAGAGAAAAATTCCAACAAAATAAGAATTATGACATTTGTATTACAAACTTTTATAACTGCTAAGTCATATAGAAAAATAATTAGATCAAAATACTAGATTAGAAGATGAAAAATCTAGGGCTGGTGAGATAGTGCAGCAGACTAAGTGCCTACATAGGCAAATGCAGGCACCAGGGTTCAATTCCCAGTACTGCATGCCATGCCGGCCCTGCCCCCAAGTGCGGTAACCCGGGACAAGCCAGGTGTGGTGGCACATGCCTGTAATCCCAGCGCTGGGGAGGCTGAAAACAGGAGGGTCACTAGGAGTACAACCTGAGTAGTGAGACCCTGCGCAAAAAATTTTTGAAAATAATTTTTAAAAAGATGAAAGAACTAAGCTAAAAACAGTGAACATATTGTAACCTAAATACAACAAAAATGTTAACCTGTCACAGGGCACAGAAAAGAACAGAGAACACACCAAGATGTGAATGGTAATGTTCTCTGAGTGTTAAGCATAGAAATGATTTTTCTTTGCGCTCTCTGTGCTTCCCAAATGCTGGCTCCTCTGTGGTTTTCAACTGCTTTTGTTTTCAGAACAAAAGACATTCCAGTTTATCTTGAAACACAGAACTCACTAAGGTCCCTCATGTACCATGGAACCTTCTGAAGTAGAGAGCAAGCAAGGCTAGGAAGCGCCTGTGCTCAGTGCACTAAGGAGCTACCTTCCTGTGTGCCCTGAATGAATCTGGGGTCTTGGCAGTCAGTGAGCAAAGCTGCTACCAGTGAACACCAGAGGCTAAGCGCCCTGCACGAGCCAGCGAGGCTGCCACATCTGGGAAGGCAAGTGAGAGGGTACTACTTGCAATCGAAAGATCGAGTCTCAGCTTCCTGACATTGCAAGCCTCATTCAGATCTATTTTATTTTATTATTTTTAATTTTATTATTTTTTTTAAACCTCATTTATTTATTTGTGTTATGGCCAGCTCAGCCTGCCCTGGGGTGGGGCTGGCACAGCATGTGGTGCTGAGGATCAAGCCACGGTCCCTGTGGTTGCCTAAACTTTCCTAGGAAGGCGCTCTACACCACAGCCATCTCACTGGCCCTCAGGTCTATTTAAAAACACTGAAACAGATTATTGTGCTGGAGGTAGTAGAAAGAAGCTTCTATTGATTATGAAAAATTATAATTTCAATGACAAAAAAGTAAATTCAATTTATTGAACATCAATTTTATGAAGGCACAGGGGCTAGGGAGATCGCTCAGTGGCATAAACACCTGCTTGACAAGCACAAGGTCCAGAGTTTGATCCCCTGTCCCCACCACCACCACAAAAAAGTAAGAAAAAAAAAAAAAAAAAAAAAGCTAAGGGACTGGGGAGATAGCTCAGGGGCACAAGTGCCTGGCTGGCAAGTGCAAGGTCCTGAGTTCAATTCCCGGTTCCAGAAAAAAAAAAAAAAAAAAAAAAAGCCTGAAACCTGTTTCTCTCAAAGTTTTATGAAGGCACAGGAATATGAAACAATCTCAGAACTATTCCTTCCAGCCAGGCGTGGTGGGAGAATCAGTGCAAGTTTGAGACCAGCCTGTACTACAAAAGTGAGCTCAAGGCCAGCGTGAACTGCATAGCAAGACCCTGTCTCAAAAAGACAAGAAGAGGACCCGGTAGGATGGCTCAGTGGTCTAAAGCGCCTGCTTGGGAAAACTTGGGCGGCTTCAGGGACTGCAGTTCGATCCCCGGCACCACATGCTGCACCAGCACTGCCCTCGGGGCGGGCTGAGCTGGCCATAAACATGAGTGAATAAACAAACACAGGTTCTGAAACAAGAAAAAAAATAAATTAAATAAAATAAATTCTTTAAAAAAAAAAGACAAGGAGGAGGAGGAGGAGGAAGAGGAGGAGGAGGAGGAGGAGGAGAAAGAAGAAGAAGAAAAAGAAGAAAAAGAAGAAGAAGAAGAAGAACAACAACAACAACAACAACAACAACAACTACTACTACTACTACTACTACTACTACTCCTTCCTCTGCCTTCCTCTGTCAGGTTGCTGTCTTCCTCATAAGATCATCTTGCAAAGTGACAAGCTGCTGACCAGCCCTGGCCCAATGGCTGGGAGACCCTCAGAGGCAAACAGAAGCGCATCAGAGAAGAAATAAGCATACTACTCATTTGCTTTGCTGAGAAATGAGTAATACCCAAGATAATTACAGAATCTTTCCCCTGAACAAGGATTTTCTTAATACAAACCAATGACAAGACAGAAAGCAACTACTGCTGCAAAATGACAGTTAAGTCAAAAGAAACCTCGTGCTAATTGAAATAACCAACAGCTGTATCATCCTCAGCTGCTCTCAATGCAGTGCTACAAATACAAGCCCCACAGCGGAATGCGAAAAACTGCAGGCTATGCCAAAAACAAAACACCAGCTTCAGCACCAATACACCATCACGGTTTGCTCCTATCACCAAGCAACCCTGTATTTACTTGTTCATTGGTTCATTTGTTTGTTGAGACACTGGTCTCACTACATAGATCAGGCTGGCCTTGAATTCACTGCTATCCTCTTGCCTCAGCCTCCCCAGTGCTGGGATTACAGGTGTGTACCACTCACAGCTCAACCCTTTATTGACAAATGCTAAAGCATCTTCATTCCTGAAATCAAACAGATCAGCAAAAGCTGAACAAACATACAAAAATGTCTTGATATGCTCACAAAACCAAATACAACAAAAGGTTTTAAAGGGCAGAAAGAAAAAAAGAAGCATGCCATCATATCTATAGCAGGACACAACCTGATGCCTTTCTTTATGACCATAAATTTTACATTAGTAGAAAAAAACAATATACATGTAGAGAGATACATTCCAGAAAGTTAGTAAGCTGCTATAACAGAAGTCATGAAATATAAATAAAACTGTGTAGGGCCAGGGATAAAGCTCAGGGGCACAGCACCTGCCCGGCAAGCACGAGATTATAAGTTTGATTCCCAGTACCAGAAAAAATAAAAAGCATATACTATTACCAAAAATACAAAAACTGTGTAATATATAGGAGAAAATAAAAGTAGGTTTTGAGCATGAGCCAAAAGAGGGCAAATATTGTTTTCAAAACTGGGGGAGCCAGGTGTGGTGGCACATGCCTGTAATCTTGGCACTTAGGACACTGAGGCAGGACTGCCACAAGTTCAAGGCCAGCCTGAATTACAAGAGAGCTTGTCTCAAACAAATAAACAAAAAACAAACAACAGCAACAAAAAATTGAGTGGGAGCCAGGCATGGCAGTACACACTTGTAATTCTAGCACTCTGGGAGGCTGTAATTCAGGCTCAGCCTGGGCAACTTAGCAACCTACAAAGATTGTCTCAAAATTGAAAAGACTTGGGAATATGGTTCAGTGCATAGGGTCTAAATTTAATTCCCAGTACTAGAAAAAACAGAAACAAAAAGCTACAAACATGTGAATGGGTGAGAGTGCAAAGGTCCACAGCAAAACCGTGGCCAGGAGCAGCCTGGATGAAGACGAGTGGCTGAGTCTGATGGTGCTGAGGAACTATGCCCTCAGTTACAGCCAAGGCCACTAACAGCACAGGACTAGGACCTGCACCTTCCTTTGGGGACCTGATCCAAACTGATTTTAATCAGCTCCAATAAGTAGGCATAGTTTCATTTGAAAGGCCTCTTCGTTCACACACCCTGGCTGCTCTTGCTCCAAGTCCTCGCCATGGGAAAGTGTTGTATTTCCAGGAGTAAAAGACAGTTCATTGCCACTGGGACCCAACTAGAATTGAACAGTATTCAATTCTATTCTACCTCCTATGCTATATTAACCTCTTTCTCTTCTGGTTGCCTTGCTTACTACAGTCCACTCAATGGGAGTCATTTAGCCTACGTGGGCATGTGAGATTAAAAGTAAGATTCCTGGGCTGGGATATAGGCCAGCAGCACAGTGGCTGCCTGGTAAGCGCAAGTTGTGAGTTCAATTCCAAAAGTTAGAAGTAAAAATTAAAAAAGAAAGAAAAAAGTAAAAGTAAAAATTCCTTTCTTTGGGGCCTGGCGGGATGGCTCAGTGGTCTAAAGCACCTGCTTGGGAAAGCTTGGGCAGCTTCAGGGACCGCGGTTCGATCCCCGGCACCACATGCTGCGTCAGCCCTGCCCTCGGGGTGGGCTGAGCCAGCCATGAAAATGAGTGAATAAACAAGCAAAGGTTCTGAAACAAGAAAATAAATAAATAAATAAAATTTTTTAAAAAAATTCCTTTCTTTGAAAAGGAAAGAATAGGGATACAGAAAGTTTCAAAAGGAGCAGGCTACAGGCAAGAACTTTTTTTTTTTTTTTTTTTTCCCCAGAACCAGGGCTTGAACTCAGGCCCTTGTACTTGCCAGGTAAGCACTTATTCTACTGAGCTATTTCTCCGGCCCCCTGCAGGCAAGATTAACCAGGACTAGTTTATGTTAGAAAAACATACAAATTCACCAGCATTCTCTTCTGAATACTTCCCACCCAAATCTCCATTTTGTCCCTGTCTTTTTCCCATCCTAAATTTTCAGTAGTAGACATAGAATCATTCTCTGTGCCAGTTGTGCTGTGGAGCATTGGATTTATAAATGTACATGTATGAATGAAAACGTCTTAAAAAATACAGTGTAAGCAATAAATAGAAAAAATATCATGATTATTCTGTCCCACTGAGACAAATAAGACCCTGGCAGAGGAAGACTAACTGAATGGGACTCACACAGGCAAGAAAGAGAATCCTTCGACTAAGACAAAATGGAATACTGGGTTTCAATCACACAAGGAAATACCTCTTAGAGTATACAGGAAAACTGGCTTGATCCACCCCATCTCACTGGGAAATTTATTTAAGTTCGTTGTCTCCAGATTTATACCTATAAACTAACCATAAATATGCACATTTTTTCTTAAACAAAGTAATTAGACAATAAAAAAAAAAATGCTTCCAAAGTGGGAGAAGCTTAGACTATAACGAGGAATTATTGAACAAAGCCATTTGTATGTACTTGGGACTCCAAAAGCAGTAACATTTATCGGTGCCTGGAAAATCTTTCCTCGGAGACCAGAAAGTGCTCAACTAAAAGAGCTCCAACTCTGCCTTCAGACTGTGCACACTCCCTCAAGTGCTTTTCCTCCTCTTTCATTAGAGACCTCATAGCAGAACACTGCATCGCTGCTCATCTGCAGTCGGCTCTTACCCCTGTGAGTGGCAACCAGATCAGCTTGCTAACACAGCAGTCTATTAACAGAGCTCACATGTGTGGCGATGGCATGTTTAGTTTATTTTCTGCAACAATGGTATAGTATTTTCAAAACATAGGCAGGCACCATGTTGCATGCCTATAATTCTAGCAGTTGTGAGGTTAAGGCAAGAGGATCACTGTGAGTTCAAGGCCAGCCCGACTACACAGTTAGTTCAAGGCCAGCCTGGACTACACGGTAAGAACCTGTCTCGAAAACAAAACAAAAATCTACAAGAAAGGTTTTTCTTTTCTTTTTCTTTTTCTTTTTCTTTTTTTTTGAGACAGGGTCTCATTTGCAATTCAGGTTGGGTTTAAGCTCACTGCATCGCTTAGGCTGGTCTCGAACTTGCAACAATCCTCCTGCCTCTGCTTCTCAAGTACTGGGACTGTAGACATGCACCACCATGCCAAGCTAGAAGAAAAAGCTTTTAATATATGATACAAGCCTCCATCAAGAGCTGCTTTCCAGTAACACACTCTTCAAAAGAAAAAAAAAAATCAAAATGACCCCAAACTCTTTGAGCCATGATCAAGTATTTGTGTGAAATACACTCATTTTTCCAAGCCTAATCTTTTTTTTTCTTTTCCCCTTTCTTTTTTAAAAAGTTGACACACTGCATATTGTCCTCACAATAGTTCTACAGAGCACAGTGTGGGCATGACCCACCTCCCTACTGTCCAAGCCTAATCTACTGAGGGCTTTTTTTTTTTTTTGGTAAACTAACATTAATTTCAAAATCTAAAATTTTGCATTCAAAAATGCACCAAGCTTGCCCCCAAACCAGGCACAATGGTGTATGTCTGTAATTCCAATAATAGGCAGGCTGGGGATCACTTTGAGTCCTAACTGTGTAGCAAGACACTGTATCAAAAACAAAAAAAGAGTCTGGGGGAGATAGCTCAGTAGAATAAGCGATTGCCTAGCAAGGGCAGGAATTCAATCCCTGGTCCCGCAAAAAGAAAAAAAAAGGGGGGCATGACATCTTGAACAATTTATCTTCAAGACAGATAACAGTGTCACACAGAAATACAAATTACCCATTTACTTTAGTTTCTACTGATACTCTGATTTTTTGAATATCCATTTCCTTTTTCTTTCTTTCTTTTTTTTTTTTTTTTTTTGTTGTTGTTGTTGTACTGGGGATCCTGCACTTGCCAGACAGGCGCTTACACCACTGAGCTATCTCTCCAGCCTGATACTCATTTCCTACCTAAAAGTTTTTGTACAATTTCTAATCTACGTGGAAATAGCAACATATATCCCAAATACTGATGAAAATAGATTCTTACAATATTGGAGATTTCTCGTTGACAGGCAAGAGACACTGAGGATACCAAAACAGATTGCAGAGAAAGTCAATTCCTGCTCACCCTTTAAGGGCGGATCTGGTGTGGTTGTGTACCTGGGGATCGAACTAGGGTCCCCTGAGCCTGACTGAGTTTGTGCAAGCAGGTGCTTTAAACAACTGAGCTAATTCACCAGCCCCCAACCAGTATTTTTAGAGCTAATGCCAACCCAGCCAAAAAGGTCTCCAAATTAATTATAATTAATGTATTTTTTCAAAAATGGTAAGCACCACAATCAGGAACATATACATTTTATATAAAAGCACATAGGACTTGAAGCAAACAGCGGAGACATTGAATGGATCCTTCAGAATGACAAAGCTCAGACCTTTCACACAACAATGCCCACTTCTGAAGGCAAGAAGGGGAGGGGAAGGGATGCCAAAGAAACCAACAGTACTCACTGGTTGAGTTGCCCTGCATCTGAATGATACACTTGGACTCCTTGCTGGTCTCCCGAGAGTTGAAGGGCCGCACTCGGACAGCCACCTTCACTGAGGCTCCCGACATCCTGACGACCTCGTGATATGCTCAATCCAGGGACAAAGAATAACGTCTTCTTCTAAAGTTATATCAAGTTTCCTTTGAAAAGAACAGTTCCAAACAAGGCAGTGAGAATTAAAGGACACACAAGCCAACAAAAGCAGAAGAGGCTGCTACCTTACATTCTGTTTGTTTCCATTTCTAAAATCATCTTTTAGCAGGGCACAGTGGCGCACACCTGTAATCCCTGCACTTGGGAGGCTGAGGCAGGAGGATCGATGTGAGTATGAGACCAGCCTGGGCTACAAAAGTGAGCTCAAAACCAGCCTGAACTGCACAGAAAGACCATGTTTCAAAGACAATAAATAAATAAATAATCTTTTTCTTCCCTGCAAGCCTCGTATTCCCAGCAGTAAATTATCAATTATTAAAGGCTGAAATTTGTTTTCTTATTCCATTAGCATCTTCTTCTTAGCACGTTCCTAATTATAATAATTTTTAGAACTGTACAATAACATTTATCTTTTCTGTTTCTAGATTACTTTTTAGTTGTTATAGTTTATGTCTAGTTGTCCCCCCAAAAGCCTCATGCAGTCATGGGGCAGAGACTTCTATAGACTGAGACTTGACTTATGAGTCACTGGGATTATGTGATTTAGTATTGATCTAGAGTTTGACATTTGATCCATGATCCCTGGGATTATGTGTTTTAAGTACTTCTGGGATTATGGGTGTAGCCTAAGGCAGAGGCTGAGGTGGAGAGCCTGAATGTAATATAAAGAGAGACAGAGAGACAGACTGAGCTGTTGCTCTCTGCTCCCGTTTGGTCGGTTGCCTCTATCAAGATTGTTGCTGTTCTGCCTCCATGAACTGGATGCTCTCTGCCCTGTTCCACTCAGCCTTGGGCCAGCTGAATGTGGACTGAAACCTCCAGTAACTGTGAGCTAAATAAACTTTTCCTTCTTTCATTTTGAGTGTCGGGTATTTGTCCCAGCAATAAGTGAAAAGTAACTAAGACATCAGTACTATTAAAAAGATAATTTTGTTGTTGTTGTTGTTGTAGGGCAGGGGAGATAGCTCAGGGGCACAAGTGCTGGCCTTGAACTTGTGGCATTCTCCCTGCTTTAGTCTCCCAAATCCTGGAATGTACAATACCACGCCCACCTTTTGTTGAAGAGGTTTCTTAAGCAAAAGCTTTCCATCTGTAAACTAGTTATTACCTTTCCTTAACAAAATCCACTGAACATTCTACGCTGTACTGTTTGAAACATTTGGTTACATGATGTAGTTAAGCAGTAGAGCAGAGTTCTACTCAGTTTCCTACTCAGTGATTTTCACTAGCTTTGAAGATACCTTGTATATAGCACCTCCTGTAAAATGAGCTTAGAAATTTCATTGCTGAGAACTCCGACCTGACTAGAACACCGTTTTCTGTTACTTCTACTGGCTGCAACATACACTGGAAGGACTCTGGGAGATTCTCCCACAGAACCATGTTTCACCCGTAACACAGGCAAAACAGCTGAAATACAAGTGAAAGAGCAAAAAGAAAACCCAAGAACTGCCCCTTCTTTTTTAGCAATGGAACAGTTAAAAGACCTTGGGCTGATAAACTTAATATGCCAACTTGCAGTGAAAACATCAAGCTATCCCACTCAATCAATCAATCAATCAATCAATCAAATGAGCTTAAAAGTTGCCCACAGACTCGGCTCCTATCTTCATACTTGACAATAACTCATGCCAAAATCAAGTTACACATAAAAGCCACAAGAAAAGTGCTAGTATTTTCAGAAGAATAGTTTCCCTCTCCAAAGAATAAAACTTCTATTACTCTGGAAAAAAAAAAAAAAAATCACAAGAAACAACAGATCTCTCTGGTCAGGAAGAAACGTTCTAGATAAACATTTTCTAGAAGAACCAAACAAAGGACAAGCCTGAAAAATAAGCATGAGTCCAATTATCAGGGAAGCCAGCAGAATGTAAATTTGACCAAATTCTTCTGCATTAAGCAGAGATTAAAAATGCTAACCTCAGCCAGGCGTGGTGGCTCACGCCTGTAATCCCAGCACTCAGGAGGCTGAGGCAGGAGGATTGGTGCGAGTTCGAGACCAGCCTGGGCTACAAAAGTGAGCTCAAGGCCAGCCTGAACTGCATAGCAAGACCCTGTCTCAAAAAGACAAAAAAAAAAAAAAAGACAAAAAAAAAATCTAAAAAAAAATGCTAACCTCGGGCAGGTCAACACTACCAATGCTTTTCCTAATGGAAAAGGCAAAAAAGAAACAAAATAAAGCCTCCAAATCACTTTCTACCTGCATACTCCATCAAATCCCTCCTTTCCTTCCCCCAGTATAGGGGCTGTCTGTAGAACTACATCCCCCCTCCTTTGGAGACAAAGTCTCACTGAACTGCCCAGCAGGCTTGAGCTTGGCTTCCCAAGTGCTAGAATGACAGGCCTGCTCCATATCTTAGCAGCATCAGCAGTATCTGAAATTTCTATGTTTTGGGTATCTCTACTGTCCGTCCCTTATAGCACACCAGACTGCTCAGTGAGCGCCCGTCCGTCTTGCATGCCAGCACTAGGGAGAGCACTTGACACACCAGCTAAAGAAATGAATTATCCAGCTACAAGAATTACCTTTTTTAAAAAAATTTATTTTTTGAGACAGGATCTTACAATGTAGTTTAGACTAGTTTTCAACTCACTATATAGCCTAAGCTGGCCTTGAACTCAGTGATCCGTCTTGCCTCAGCCTCCCTGGTGCTGGGATTGTAAGTGTGCACCACCACACCTGGCAAGAATAATCTATTTAAGTCTTCTTCATTTATTTATTTATTTATTTACTTATCCTTGTTTCAGAACTTTTGTTTGTTTATTTATTTATTATTATGGTCAGCTCAGCCTGCCCTGAGGGCAGGGCTGGTGCAGCATGTGCTGCCAGGGATCGAACTATGATCCCTGCAGCCGCCTAAGCTTTCCTAAGCAGGTGCTTTACACCACTGAGCCATCCTGCCGGGCCCCTATTTAAATCTTCTTAGATTGCTGATTTTTTTATTTCAAAAAAAAGTTTTGTTTCTTGTTTTTTTTTGTTTTATATTAATCTTTACAGAAATGGCACCAATATTTTTGTAGTATATTCCCCATTTTACATTTGATAATTCTTTATTTAATATGCCATATATTTTATGATCACATTTATTAAATAAAACAGGAGTTATAAAAAACCTTCAGAGTTATTAAGTCTCCCAATTAATGTAGCATATTTTATATTCACTAGTTGAATATTATGCCAAAGAAAAAATTCATGCAGCACACAGAAAAATAAAACACATTTCAACTCCTCCCAGTCCCCTTGATACATAATCATTCTCTTGGCTTCCACCATGTCCAAACGCACATGGTCTTCTCCCCCACAGCAGCAATCCCATCAAGGTGCCCACTTCTATCATACCATTCTCCCAGGCTCCCACACAGGGGTCAGCTTGGCTTCTTCCTCTTTGAATCCTTGTATTCATGTTAACAGAATTCATTTAAAAAAATGAAACCATTACAGACATAAATTTGCACCTCTGTATCCCACCATCCTACTCCCACTACCATAAACCATGTCCTTAACCATGTGCCCAGAATATTTAAAATGAATGAGCCGTTGTTGGAGCTTTTAGTCTTTGACTCAATAGTCCTTTAACAGGGTTATACAACACAGACTCACAGGGGGTCTTTTCTAAAGCAAATGAGCCTAGACTTCCCCTGTCCAGTATTCAACAAATTTAAGATAGACCCTGGTATTAGTCTGGCACTCTTTTTAATTTTTCAGAGGTGTGCCTACAAACCCTAGGCAAGATCCACAGCTGTAGGCCACTGCTTCACCTGCTGCAAGACCAACCTTGCCAGAGCACGGCCTCCCCCACCTCTCAGCCAAGATTCTTGTCTCTTCCCGCAGTGAGGTCCTGCGCCTGGCCAGGCTTACTGGCCATCCTGCTTGTGCTTTCCTGCCCCTCACTACTTCTCTGCCAGAGGCACACAGGGGTCTACAAATGGATTGGAAAAACCCCACCGAATACATAAAGTCACAAATTCATAACAACACCTTAGAAAATCTCCATATTCTCGGCCGGGGTGTAAGCGCCTCCCTAGTACACAAGAAGCCTTGGGTCAATCCCAGGCACACAAAAGAAAATCAATATTCGGAAGACTAGCGAATGAAACAAAAGAACTGGACATACGTTTAGTTTGTACCGCTTCAATTAACCATTCCAGGATCACCAGTCAGTGAGAACAGGTTCTTCTTTGAAGCAAAATTGCTTGCTAACAAATGCAGAAGCAATGTGTTTGAATGTCATCTTTTTCCAGGCTTTCTGCATAATCACCACTGGCTACTGAAGTGGACCCCATGAAAAGCTGGTTGATGGGGAATATGATAACCTAAGCCGAGAACACCTGAACCACATGATCAGCTATGTCCTTCTCCTCATGTGCTACACAGGAGGAGAAAGAAAGGGAGGGAGAAAGGAGGGCAGAAAGAAAGAAAGCCTGAAAAAAAAAAAAAAGAAAGAAAGAAAGAAAGCCTGAGGTCCAGTTAGCAATTCGTAAGACAAACAGACAGCAAAGGAGGCAATTCAGACGACACATAAAAGTTGAAATTAGCCAAAGCCAGACCACAGAAAAATCTACAGAACAAGTCATCCGGTTTCTTTAAATAGCCTAGGTGAAAAGAGTTGTAAGAGAGAGGTTATTTATCAACCAAATGCAACAATACTTCAATCAAGAAAATCCTTAAAAATACGTATTTTGGGAAATCAGGTACAGAAGAAACAAGATTTCCAAAATATTGGTAACTGAATATTGTACTCAATTTTTTTTTTAAAGGCTTTCTGCATTCTACCCAGGGCCTACAAAAAGTTAAATACTTTTGATTTGCAAGCAAGACGATAACAGCTGAACCTCCTGTATACATTTGTAGCCATGAACCAAAACACTAGCATCTCCGATACCTAGCGTCCTAAACCTCCATTTTCCAACAGACTGCTTGATTCCTCTACCTCGCTCTCCTGCCAGCCTTTCATTCAGCCTCACACACCAAAGCCAAAGCAGCTCTCCCTCAGACAATGCAGGCTCCATTGCCTCTTTTCTGTTTAGCATTCCCACCATTCTGTTCCCACAGACTGAAAAGCTTGCTTCCTCCATCCACCTAATTAGTTTCCAAACTGCCTGGCTGCCACATATAAAAAAATCTTTCCATTCCTACTTCTACATCATCAATACTCAGCCTCGGTCTTCTTAACCAACTTGATTTTCTTCCTCCTATCCCATTCTTGCTACACAGTATTCCCATTTCCAACTATTCCATCTACGTTCTACATGATACTGCCACACTCATTCACCTGAAACACAGCTGTATTCCGTTTATTGTCCACTTACACGTCCTCAGAGTGGCTGGGCACTGTGACACGCTTCAAAGCCTTAGCTACTTGGGAGGCTGAGGCAGGATTCCAAGTTCTCTTTTCCCAGTGCTGATTAAATCAAGACCAATGTCAAGGTCCTCTGTGTCTAGCCAGACTCCCGCATTATCCCATGCACAGGTTCCAAGTTCTGAGTTCCAGGACAGCCTGGGTAGCTTGGTGAGAATGGGAGCTAAGACAGGCAATGTAACTCAGTAGAATACTTGCCGAGCATGTGTGAGGACCTGGGTCCATCCCTCGTACCAAGAAAAAATATGTAAAAGGCCTCAGTATTTCCCTGCTCTGTCTACCTTCCACCCACATTTCCTAGGCCCCCACCAGAGTCTTCCACGCCTTCTGCCCACATGCTCCTGTCCCAACACTGCCCCCCAACCTCGAGGACAGGACCCATCCCTTCAGCCTTCCTCCTCTCCAGTTTCTTCTAGAGCTCAATGGATTCTGGCAGATTGCCCTACCTCCAAACCTAAATGCAGTTGTTTCTTTATGTATTTTTTTTGAATTTTTTATTTTATTTGTTTATTTTGTTTCTTGTTTCAGAACCTTTATTTGTTTATTCACTCATTTTTATGGCCAGCTCAGCCCACTCTGAGGGCAGGGCTGGCACAGCATGTGGTGCCGGGGATCAAACCGCGGTCCCTGCAGCCACCTAAAGCAGGCGCTTTAGACCACTGAGCCATCCTGCCGGGCCCCTAGAATATTTCTAAGAAAAAATATTTCTAAGAAATTAGAGGAAAATAACACTTACTAATTAGTGTGAAAACACTTTTTTTTTTTTTAAGCTTTGCAGAGCCAGGAACAAAAGGCTGATAGGAAAGGCATTAGCAACATGCAACAGTGCAGAAATTCCAGAAGCACTCAGCAACATTAAAGGGACAGCAAAGCACTAAAGGTTAAGTCATTTGCGTACTGGTTTGTTTTGTTTCCTAATAGCTTTACTTTGTTTGACCCTTCAGAATTGCCGTCTCTGGGCCCGGGAGATACCTCTGTGGCACAAGTGCCTGCCTGGCTGGCAAGTGCAAGGTCCTGAATGTGAACCCTGGTCTCACCAAAAAAAAAAAAAAAAAATTCCCATATTCCCATCTCTTAGATGACTATGAGGCTAAAGAGAAGGCACACTGATCTAGTTTGTGTGTGTGTGTGTTTTTTTTTTAACTAGTCTTTTTTTTTTCTTTTTCTTTTTTTTTGATCTAGTTGTTTCCCCTCCCCCAACTGCTTTGTTTTTATAATATCCTTCTTCTATAGAAAGCAGCCAGGATTTTATTTCTACAATGGAGATTAGTTCCTGTCACTCCCTCTTCTCCCAGGCCTCTGGAACCTAGCTCACACTGAACCCAACCCACTTCCCAGCCTCTGCTTTCAGCCCCCAACCCTGTCACTTTCACCAACAGCCACCATCCTCTGTGCCATATGTGTGGATGCCTATGTCCCTTCATAAGTCCAAATGTTTCAAGGACAAAGTCAAATGTTACCAGCAAACAGGAAGCACTAACTTATATAATCCTTCATTGTTAACTTTTCTTTCCAGCATTAGCAATCAAACCTAGGGTGTTAAAACCTAGGGTGTTGCCCACACAAGGAAAGCTTTCTACACTGAGCTGTGTCTCCTGCTCTTATATCTTTATTGCTTCTGAGTAAAAAATCATACCTTTTCCATTCCTTAAAAACTGCTGGGCCTGAGTTCAATCCCCAGCTCCAGCAACAACAAATAAAATAAACTGCTCTATTGGGCCAGGGATGTAGCTCAGTGGCATAGTATCTATCTGCCTGGCAAGCTTGAGGTCCTGAGTTCAATCCCCAATACAGAAACACACACACACACACACACACACACACACACACACACACATATACACACATACACCAAAAAAATCCTGCTGCATTAAATAAATAAAAAAAGGAAAGGAAAAAAAACAATGTTTCATTGTCAGGCACAGCGGTATAGGCTGTGGCAGGAATACTTACTAGTTGAGCTCAGAAGGTGGGGACTAACCTGAGCAACACAGCAAGACCCCCAGTGCCAAACAAAACAGGCTGTCATTCTGCTTCCTAATCTTATATTTCTTTGTGTTGTGATCAGTTCACTTAACTCTCAAATGCTGATTCTCTATTCAATACCAGCTTGTTAGGATTTACATATTTTTACCAAGAAATGCAATCTTTTTGAAATCAGTATTAGGGCTGGGGACATAGCTTAGCAGAATAAGCACTTGCCTGGCAAGTGCAAGGGCCTGAGTTCAATCCCTAGTACCACACACATACACACACAAAAAAGCAATATTAGCATGATTTGCTACTCAACAACAAACTTACAGCAACAAGAAATGTACTTAAAAACCAATCTCTTGGGGCCTGGCAGGATGGCTCAGTGGTCTAAAGTGCCTGCCTAGGAAAGCTTAGGTGGCTGCAGGGACCGCGATTCGATCCCCGGCACCACATGCTGTGCCAGCCCTGCCCTTAGGGCAGGCTGAGCCAGCCAAATAAATAAATAAATAAATAAGTAAGTAAGTAAGTAAGTTCTGAAACAAGAAATATAATAAATAAAATAAAAAATTCTTTAAAAAAAGAACAATCTCTTATGGAACATTTTTGCAGTTCTCTAATACTTCCATGAGATCCAAACAAACCTTAGCACCTAACACTGATGGTGGCCATACTTTTAAAACATGGCCCTCAAATACATAAGAATTTGTCTTTTTTTTTATGGCCAGCTCAGCCTGTCCTGGGGGTGGGACTGACGCAGCATGTGGTGCTGGGGATCAAACCGCAGTCCCTGCAGTTGCCTAAGCAAGCTCTTTAGACCACTGAGCCATTTTGTCGGCCCTAAAAATTTGTCTAATCTTGACCTTTGACTCTATAGATAAAAATCAGTCATGGGCCACGAAGTGAAAGGGCCAAAGAGCCCACATTAGTATGCGTTCTGTCCCAGTGGCACTCGCAGAGCCAGGCTGCACAGGGACAGCAACCAAACACATCGAGTTTGCCACCACTAAGCATGCTGGCACTCAGGACTACTCTTGCTGTCTCAGCACTGTCTCCAACAACCTAAGCCGGTCTCTAGATTCATCAGACATGTGTCCTCCTGCCTGTGGAACTAAGAAGTCAAGTGTCCTCTTCCTCATTAGGGATGTGATTTTATTCTCACAAACCAAGGAACACTGGGGCCCGGCAGGATGGCTCAGTGGTCTAAAGTGCCTGCTTAGGAAAGCTTGGGCGGCTGCAGGGACCGCGGTTGGATCCCCAGCACCACATGCTGTGCCTGAGGGCAGGCTGAGCCAGCCATAAAAAGAAATAAACAAACAAACAAAAGTTCTGAAACAAGAAAAAAAAAAAAAAAAAAAAAGGAACACTGAGAAATGCCACTACCCATGGCCCATTTTCATTTCCCTGTTCAACTTTTCAGGCAGGGTCAGATTCAGAGTTTGGATAGTTAATACCAAGTGCTGTCCAGTAAGTTAGCTACCTCTAAGATCTGCCTGCCTTCTATAGATTTTCTTTTTCCCTTCCTCCCTACCCTCACCTGTCACATCCACACTATCACTCATATTTCAGCATTTCAGTGATGTACCTTCATCCTCAGAAGAAATGACAACACTTACTCCTAGAACTGTCCATGCTGAAACGCACTCAGTAACAGCTGTAGTGGCACAATGGCACTCAGGCTGAGCATCCTCAAGGTGTGTTCTTTCTGAATTCTGCTCCTGATGACACCTTAGCAGTTAACAGCTTGGGAGGTGGCTCGTCGTGTGGGCAGGTATGTGGGCCAGCAGGTGCTGACGTGGCTACCAGACACACAGGTACTCCAAGTGTAACAGGTACATTTTCTTTGAGATGACAACACAGAATACAAATATTGCAGGCCTCTCCCAGGGCTGGATGATGCTGGGATGCTCCAATTTATCTTTATATAAAATTATATGCCTGAACCATGTTAGTTTTACTTTTTACAGAACAGATTTTTATTCTATTTTAATGTCATGTTCTCAGTGTTGTTTTTATTTGTCTTTTGGAGATGAGTTTCACTATGCCATTCAGGCTGGCCTTAAAATCACCTGTAGCCCAGGCTGGCCTCAAACTTGAAGAGATATTCTTGCTTCAGCCTCCTGAGTGCTGGGATTATGGGCTTACACTACCAATATTCTCAGTTTAGAATGCAAGTATATTACTTTTTAAGAAGATCCTTTAAAAAAAAGAATTTTAAATCTTTTTATTTATTTGATACAGGTCTTGCTACACAGCTCGCACTCCTAGTGATTATCTTATCTCAGCCTCCCCAGCTCTGGGATTACAGGTGTGTGCTTCCATGCCCAGTAACAGTGGCCAGCACAGCACACATGCCTGGGTTCTAGGGCCAGCACAGCATGCAGTACCAGGGATTGAACCCAGGTCTTTGCACCTGCCAAGCAGGTGCCTACACCGCTGAGCTATCAATCTGCCTAGCCCCTTTAAAAAGATATTTGAAGAATGTCTTCCTTTCTTGGGGCCTGGCAGGATGGCTCAGTGGTCTAAAGCGCCTGCTTAGGAAAGCTTAGGTGGCTGCAGGGACCTGGGTTCGATCCCTGGCACCACATGCTGCGCAAGCCCTGCCCTCGGGGCAGGCTGAGCCAGCCATAAAAATAAATAAATAAACAAACAAAAGTTCTGAAACAAGAAAAAAAAATAAAATAAAATAAAAGTAAAAATAAAGAGAATGTCTTCCTTTCTCTTAATGCTGAAAACACTTGGTATGTACAGTTTTTGTATCAAGATGCCTATATTTAATACCTCCCCACAAAAAAGTTTCACTTAAAGAGGCATGAGGTATTGTTATATCACAATGAAAACTGTGTGATTTGTCTTTTCCTTTTCACTCTAACTTCTAAAATTTTCTTTTGCTTTGTTTATTTGAGACAGGGTGTTGATATATAGCCCAGGCGGGCCACAAACTCATGGCGACCCTCCTGAGACACGTGCCACCACTTCTGGCTAACTTCCACAAGTTTCTAAACTAAATTATAATAACCACATTAGTCTAGGCAAACTGTATTATACATTTTCCTTTTTATTAGATACATTTTTATTTCTTACTTATATTTTAACAGTCTTAGTGTTTATAAAGTATTTGTAGTAAGCTACTCAAATCCTCTCCAGAAGCAGTAAATGGCATAAATCATAAAAGTGTCCTAAATAGCCTATTCTGCTCTACTGCAAGTTTTGCTTCCTAAAAACAAAACCTAAACAACACAATAACCTTCATAGTGAAACAAACTTTGAGTTCAAGGAGGGTCACAAGTGTGTGAACAGTCAGAAAAGTGGCAGGCCCCCTCCACCCCCCGCACACAAAAGCAGCCAAAAGCATGAGGGCAGAGGGAGAGGAGGGAGCCACATTTGCAGTACTGCAGGGGCACAGAATGCCACTCCTCAGTGAGCAAGCCGTGTTGGAGAAGCGCAGCCCATGGGGGCCTCTGCGCCGAGGTGGCATGGAACCAAAGCTGTGGGTATCTACCAGGCTGGCAGAAACTCAGGGTGCTAAGCAAGAAGAGTAAATGTGAATCAAGAATGAAAAAGGAAAAAAAAAAAAAAAATGAAAAAGGAAGGAAGAAGGGATTTCCAGGGTTAAATGCAGGGTCCTTATGTATAATACCAGTTCCCTCGGTGGCAGAGGCAGGAGGATCACAAGGTCAAGGCCAGCCTGGGCAATTTATCTATCTATCTATCTATCTATCTATCTATCTATTTATTTATTTATTTATTTATCGATCTTTTTGAGACATGGCCTTGCTATGCAGTTCAGGCTGGCCTTAAACTCCCTTTTGTAGCCCAAGCTGGTCTTGAATTCACATCAATCCTCCTGCCTCAGCCTCCCAAGTGCTGGGATTACAGGCGTGTGCCACCACGCCCGGCAAGCCTGGGCAATTTAGAGAGATTCTGGCAAAAGAAAATTGTTTGAAACAAGGTCTCATTGGTTGCAGTGGTGCACACCTGTAATCCCAGCACTGGGGAGTCTGAGGCAGGAGGATTGCTGGGAGTTCAAGGCCAGCCTGGGCTACATGTTGAGCTCAAAGCCAACCTGAATTGTACAGCAAGATTTTGTCTCAAAAAACCAAAAGAAAAAAGAAAAGAAACAAGGTCTCACTAGATAGTTCAAGCTGGTCTTGAACTCTCTACATAGCTCAGGCTGGCCTCAAATTTACAGTAATCCTCCTGCCTTAGGTTCCAGGGCCATTCCTCAGGCAAAATAAAGAATTTTTAAAGGGGCTGGTGGAAGAGACAAATAGCAGAGCCCTTGCTAGCATGTGGAAGGCCCTGAGGTCAAGCCCCAGTGGAGGGGTAGGGTGGCTTTTTCTCCTCCCACTATTTTTTTTATTCAATGGCAATACATCAAGGACCTACCATGTGACAGAGCATTCCTGGAATAAATAAAAAGCTAAACATCTTTGTTACAGAGCAAATCACATCCTAGTGGGGAGAGGGATTAAAATAATAAACTACTAGGGCCAGGCATGGCAGTGCATGCCTGCAATCCCAGGACCTGGGAGGCAGAAGCAGGAGGACTGATGTGAGTTTAAGACCAGCTTGGGCTACAAAAAAGTGAGCTCAAGGCCAGCCTGAACTGCATAGTGAGACCCTGTCTCACAAAGACAAACAAAAACAAACTACTGATAATGTAATAAGCATTATGAGGACAGGTGATTACAGCTGCCTAAAGCAGTGAGGGTCACCTGCTGAGATGGGAGAGAACAGAGCACACTGGAAGAAGCAAAGCAAAGCAGCCAGCCAGCAAACTACAGAAGCAGTACTGCCTCTTGAGGGTCCTAAGGTGGAACTGTGCCTGGGGAGTGCAAGGAAGTGCGAAGAACATCTGAGGAGCCAGCATGGCAGGTTCCTGAAGATCAGAAAGTACGCACACCCAGAGCAGGGCAAGCAGCAGAGCGAGTCGGGAATGAGAAACTGGGCAGCAAAGAGCAGCTCAGGAAATGCACACCTTTTTTTCTACAAGGTGGTAAGCAAGGTTTTGGCCCAGCATGGGAAGTGGTCAAGATCGCATGGAAACCCAGGAAGGGAACTGCTTCACAGATCACAAAGACAAGCTCAGGCAAGGCCTCAGACTCCAGCTGAGGCTGGCACCAATGATCTCCTGCACTGCATGGTTTGTCCACAACACAGGGCCAGGACAGAAGGTTTGAGCAGCAGGAATGATGTCAGCTGTCATCTGCATAGTGGGTCCTGCCCAACAAGGGAGAATAAAAAGTGCCAAGTGCTGGTTAGGATACAGTTGAAGCAGTGCTGGGTGTGGTGAAGCGCATCTATAATCCCAGCCCTTGGGAGGCAGGCCCAGAGGATCTCCAGGAGTTCTGGACTGCAGAGTAAGAACCTGACTCTAAATAAATAAATAAGATGGAAAGAATGAAAAGTAGCTGAAGCAACATGTGTCAGAGATCACAGTGTAGAAAAGAAGGAACCAAAATGAAATCTGGAAGTGACAGAAGGCCTAAGAGGCTGAGGGGAGAACACAGGCAAGCGGAATAAGAAAGCCAGAGCTGTGAGTTGCTGGAGTTTATGATCAGAAGATGAATCTGGTCAGCAAATGATGATGTGGCAGAAGACATGGCCACAACGCCGAGTTATTCAGCGGGACCTGGCCCAGGTTTGCCTGAGCAGGATCATCACACAGCAAGCCCAGCACAGTGCTTCCTAACTAGTGTCTCAGTTTTTGACTCACTTTCTTCCTCTGAAAAAATGGGGAGAGTAGGATGTGCTTCACATGACGGTCCACAGGTGAAATAAGTTAACAAATACCAAGTGCTTACAGAAGAGCCTCACACTCTAAAGTCCTCAAGGTGAGTGAGCCACTATGTGTCACTGCTGCTGCTGCTGCTGCTACTGTTTACACAATGACACCTGCCAACTGTTGCCAAAACTCCAATGGCAACTTGGGAGCAACTCATCCGTACAGCACTTGCCTTGCATGCACACGTCCAGAGTTTGATCCCTAGTACTGCCGAAATAAATAAGTACACTGGATGAAAGAGAAAACCAAGCAAAGAATCAAAGTCGTCAAAGAAGGCAATGGTGGAGGACATATAATAGAAGGACATCCTTTAGTATAAATGTGATATTAAGTATTTTTAAAAAATTATACCCATCAGACATTTATAGTCATAGGACTTAAAATACACACACATCCACAAGACAGTCATAAATGTATCAACTGAGTATTAGATAATAAAAAGTATTATATTACAAAGGACAATAAAGTTCTACCTGAAAATCATGGAAACTACCATGGCATGGGCAACCGCAAGAAAAGGAGTGAATTGTCCTTATCCCACCATACTCATACCATGAGGTTTAGCATCTTTGAGGGTAAATAGCTAAATATCCATTTGCATTCTCAGCCATCTGGCAATAACTTTTTTTTTTTTTTTTTTTTTGCGGGACCAGGGATTGAACTCAGATCCTTGCGTTTGCCAGACAAGCACTTATTCTACTGAGCTATCTCCCCAGCCCCCAAAGTTACTTAAATTCTTTTTTTTTTTTTTTTACAGGACCAGGGTTCAAACTCACAACCTTGCACTTGCCCAGCAGGCGCTTGTGCCTTGGAGCTATCTCCCCAGCCCTGGCAATAACTTTTTGGTTTTTTTTTTTTT
>PVJA010012525.1:12537-46483 GCA_004027025.1 Myocastor coypus | reverse complement strand
GCCAGCGTGCTCAGTCTCAATCACTATTTCAAGGTGCCTTGGGGGTGGGGCCAGTACAGCAACCCAGGGGCTGAACCCTGGTCCCTGCATCTGCCTAAACAGGCACTTTAGTCCACTGAGCTCTCTGGCCAGCCCACAGTATGCTTAATCTTACAAAAATCTATATGCATCTACCTGCCTTGGGGGACCTAAGTGTAGGCAATTTTGCTTTCCAAAGCATATCATGAAAGTCTTAGTATACCCATTACTTTAACAATAAGATTTCTATTTTCAGCCTTCCCTTCTAAGCAGTTTTAGGGTTCTAAAGACCATTTGTGCATTTGAGATGTAAGTAGACTATGACATATATATTAGAGAATGGCACCAAATTGAGTTTATCAGTAGTCAAAATCACAAGCTGTTGTAAGTGTCGTAGGTAATAGGTCATAGCTGTTTACTAATCTTTTCCCCTGGAGTATTGCTGCTCTCAGAAGATGGTACTCACTGATTTGGGAGATTACCTACTCCTCCACCACAGCCTACAGTCTATGGCTGACTGAATGATACTGGGGGATGAGAAAGCAATACCCTACTTCCAAAGGGAAGAATCTTTGTGCAGCAGTTTTGCATTTCTAATACACTACCATACTTGAGGCCATGCAACGTGCACCTAGGAGCATATTCTGTTTATTTCCTTCCTTCTCTCTCCTGCTTTACTTCCTCTCCTAACAACATGTTCTGAAGAGTGGGCACCCCCTCAATAAATCTTGCACAGATAGCTCACTTTTTTAGGGCCCATTATAAGGAAATCTAAACTATCATAAGCAATAGTTGTGTCCTCTGTTCATCTGATGGAAATCAGAGTGAGATGGAGGACCAGCATGGGATTATTTGAAGCATGGGGAAGAAATGATTAGGAATTGAACTGCAGTCTGTATGCACTTTTTAGTGGTGGGTCTCCATGAATAAAAAACAATAGGTTGGACATATCCCCAAATAAGCAGGGAGAAAGGGATGGTACACTATCAGGCCTAAAGTCAAAATGGGGTGGGCATGAGGATGCCTAGGGGGAAGCAACCAAAGAAGGCGGAAATTGAAAAACGGAAGGTGCAGCAGGAGAGACTATTTAATTAGCCTTCACTTTGACCTAAATATATAACTCACTCCTTGTTAGTTTTAATTGGCCACACCATATGGAACATTTGGAATTATCTTAGCTGTCCTTCCCAGTAAACATTAAGCAATTTGAAATTCTTGGAAGACAACAAGAGATAACTTCTCTGACAAAGAAATTATTGATGTGGAAGTTTTACTCCTGCCAGCTTACTTAAAAATTTTGTTTGGTCCCTGCACATAGGTCCAAGTATGTAGTACATAGACACATGGTACTAAAGGTTAATACTAGACTGTGGAGGATTAAAAATTTAGTTCCTCTCATGGCTTTAGCTATATACTATAATATAAAATAGTTATCAAAAGAGTAAGGGGGCCTGTTGTGCAGGGATTTTTATTATTTTTTTTAATTTTTAAAGAATACAGACTGGTAATAGAGAACAAAACAGCATTAGAAATGATACAATAAACTCACTAAACAAAGTTAACAGGAATTCAACAATGGTTGCTGTATTGCATGATGTTATCATCAAAGTAGTTGTTTAGGTTATCAGATGTAAATGTGCAAGATTGATTTAAAAACAAAACAAAACGAAAACTCCAAAAGAAAATAATAAGAATAAAAAGAAAAAAATTTCAAACATTTACTATTCCTCTCAAAAGATCAGCAGAAATTAACAATTATTTAAACTACCCTGCATATATCCATAAATATGTACTTTTCCAATGTTTTTCTTGTCCTTCTCATCTCAGTTTTTCCTTCCCAATGAATATATTCTTGCCCTTTCACAGAATTTATTGTACCTTTCTAATTTTATTTGCTCTTTCAGGTTCTCACACTAGTGAGATAATTTAATATTTGCACATGTGGATCTGATTCATTTCACTTACCAATCTAGTTTCTAGTTGCATCTGTTTATCTGCAAAAGCCTCATATTTATCATTTTTACAACTGAGCAATACCCATTGTGTAAAAATTGTATCTTTTTATCCATTCCTCAGTTAGCTGGCATTTGTGTTGTGTCCAAGACTTAACTATGACAAATTGTGCTTCTATAAACATGGGTGCACATACATCACTATGGTATGATGTTTTCAGTTCTTTTGGCAAAATACACAAAATAGTTGATTGAATGAAATTTCCAGTCCTAGTTTTTTGAGGAGTCTCCAGACTGATTTTCATTGTGGTTGTACAAGTCTACATTCTCGCCAACAGTAGAAAAGGATCCTTTTCCCCCCATAACCCCTCTATTTTATTGGTTTACTTCTTGATGGTAGCCATTATTTTTGGTGTAAGATGGTACCTTGTGATTGTTTTAATTTGCATCTCTTGGATGATCAATGATGTTGAACTTTTTTTCATATATTTATTTGCCACTTATATTTCTCCATTTGTGAAGTATATATTCATCTTAGATGCCCATATTTGGATTGAATTTTGGAGGCCTGATTTTTTTTAGTTCTTTGTATGTTCTAGATAGGAGTCCCTTGTCTGAAGGGCAGTCTGCTATAATTTTTCCCAACTTGTGGTTTTTACTTTTACTCCATTGGTGATTTCTTTTGATGTGCAGAATCTTAAAAAAAAAATGAGATTCTCATTGTTGATTCTTTGAAGTATTTCCAATGCAGTTTGATTTTTGTTCATGAACTCTTTACTTGCCCCTATGTCTTTAAGGTTTCTCTCTACTTACTTTTTCAGAAGATTTAGTGTTTTAGTTTTAATATTAAAATTTTGATCCATTTTGACTGTAGTTTTGTGCATGGTGATAGGAATCATTCTATTTTAAGCCTTTAACATATTGAAAGCTGTTTATATTGAACACTATTTATTAAAGAGGCTACCCTTCTTCCAGGAGATATTTTCGGCCCCTTTGTCAAAGAAATGATGGTTGAGTGTGTTTGTAGTTGTATCTGCATCCTCTCATGTGTTCCACTCATCCTCAGGCCTGTTTTTCTTCTTTTTTTTTTTGTCAGTATGTGCTGACTGTATCACAGTAACTTTGTGGCATAATATCAGGTCAAGAATTGTTATTGTCTCAATGTTATTTCTTATTAAAAGTAAGAAAAGGAAAGAAGGAAAGAAAGAGAAAGAAAGAAAGAAAGAAAGAAAGAAAGAAAGAAAGAAAGAAAGAAAGAAAGAAAGAATCATGGTGCCTACTGCCTTTCATCTGTTGCCAGGATTGCTTTTGCTATTTTAGATTTCTTCTGGTTTCAGGTGAATTTTAGGGATGCTTTTTATAGATCTGTGAGGTATATTAATGTATTTTAATTGAGATTGCATTCAGTCTGGATAACAATTTTGGGAGTATGGCCATTTTCAGGATATTGGGTCTTCCTGTTCATGAGCAAGGAGTGTCATTCCATTTTATGAAATCCTCTTTGTTCTCTTTCTTCAGAGTACTATAATTTTTGCTATATAAATCTTTTACTGTTTTGGCGAGATGATTCCTAGATATTTCATTTTTGGGGGTATTATTGTGAAAGACATGATTTCCATAATTTTCCTCTCCATGGGTTTGTAGTTTGTGTATACAAATGCTATTGGTTTTTGATGGTTGACTTTGTATCCAGCGATGCTACTGAATTTGGTTATCAAATCTACAAATCTCTTGTGTAGTGTTTTGAGGTCTTCTATGTATGTAGACTATCATGTCATCTGCAAATAATGTTAATTTCACCTCTTCCTTTCTAATCCTTATTCCTTTTATTGCTTTCTCTTGTCTAATTGCTCTTGCTAATGTTTCCAGACTATATTGAACAGGAGTGGTGACAGTGGGCATAATTGTCTTGTTCCTGATTTTAAAGTGAAAGCTTTCAGTTTTTGTACATTCAGTATGACATTCACTATTCATTTATCTTCGATGGCTTTCTTAAAAAATCAGGATGAGGTAAATAGCATCTATTTTAACTTTCTATAGGATTTTTGGTCACAAATGTGCGTTGGACTTTGTTAAAAGCTTTTTTTCTACATTTATGAGATGATCATGTGATTTTCATCTTTCAACATCCTTGCAATCATGTGATGAGTCTCACCTGGTCATGATGTATAATCTACTTGATGATTCACTACATTCTGTCTGTTAGTATTTTATTGAGGATTTTTGCATCTGTGTTCTTAGGGGTACTGAGCTGTTATTCTCCCTCTTTTTGTATTTTAGGGAAGGGTTTACAAAGTGTTCAGTCTCACTACTAGATCACACTTGTAGTGATCCACCTCTTTACAGACTCCCAAGAGCTGGTATTACAGGTAATGCCACCATGCCCAATCTCAATTGCCATCTTGGTTTACCTCAGGGGCACAGCTGGCATGGCAGGCCCGGGGATCAAACCCCTGCTGCTCTCAGGTGCATTAATCCACTGAGATATTTGGCTGGCCCTTGTTGATCTGTTTTCTGATTGAGTCCTTCTCTGGATATTGTATCAGAGTAATACCTGTCTCTAGGAATGAGTTTGGGATAATTTCTTCCCTTTCAATTTCATTGAAGAGCTTGAGAAGAATTGGTATTAGGTCCTCTCAATTTCTTGTGGAATTCATCTGTAAATCCATTAGGACCTGGGCTTTGTTTGTATGGTTTTGATTAAATTTTCAATTTCATGGATGGATATTGGGTTATTCAGAATTTTTATATCTCTTTGATTCAGCCTTGGTAGTTCATATGTACCTAGGAATTTGTCCATTTTTTTTTAACGTTTTCCATCTTGTGAGAGTAAATATTTTGGAAATAGGTATTAATGATCTTCTAAATTTGTAGATAGTCTATGGTGATTTCACCCTTTTGGTTCTTCCTTGCATGAATTTGAATTTTTATTTCCTTTTTTTTTTTTTTTTTTGATGGGGTTGGCCAGGGATTATAAATTTTGTTTATTTTTTTTTCAAAGAACTCTTTTACTCATTATTTGAATTTTTTTCCCCCCTCTGGTGAATTTACCTCTGCTCTGCTCTTCATAATTTCCTGCCTTCTTTGCGCTTGACTTTCCCTTCTTTTCCTCAGAATTTGAGGTACATCATAAGATTGTTTATTTGGGCTCATCATTTTCCTGATGTGAAAATTAATCAGTATAAATTTACCTCTTGAAACAGCTTTCATTGCATCTCACAGGTTTCAGCATGTTGCGTCTGCATTTTTGTTTGATTATAAATATTGTTTAATTTCTTCGTTAATTTGATACATGACCCATTGATTGCTTAGGAGGATATTATTTAGTTTCCACGTACTTATAGAGTTATTGCCATTTCTTTCGTCAATAATATCCAGTTTTATTATACTATGGTCAGATAGGTACATAGGATATTTTCAATTCCTCTTCATTTACTTAAGCATGTTCTATGTGCCAGCATACGGTCTGCTTTGGAGAACATCCAATATGCAGCTGAGAATAATGTGTATTCTGACACTATTCGGTGGAAGACTCTGTAAGTTTCTACTAGTCCATTTCTTCACAAGTTTGGTTTAATTCTGATATTTCTTTGCTTAGTTTTTACGCAACAGATCTATCTTTTGTGTCAATGGGGTGTTAGAGTCTCCTAGTACAGTTATGCTATTGCCCATTAGATTGTTCATGTCTGTTAAAATTTTCTTATATAGTTAAATGCTCCTACATTGGTTCTTCTACCTTGGGTGAGTGTATATTTATAATTGGTTTCTCTTACTCTTGCAGTTTTGTCCTAACAAATATGTAGTGACCTTCTTTATTTCTTTTAATCACTCTTGGTCTGAAGTTGACATTGTCAGCAACCAGAATAGCTAACCTTGATTTTATTTTGGGCTCCTGTTGCATGAAGTATTGTTTTCTATCTTTTCACACTCAGTCTATTAATTTCTTTTTGAGTTAGACGTTTTTCTTGTATGTAGTATATTGTTCGATTTTGTTTTTTGTTCCACTCTGCCAGCATCTTTCTTTTGACTGGTGAATTGAGGCCATTTACATTGATGGTTATAACTGATATATATTGGCTTATCTTTGTCATGTTGTTTTCCTATTGTAGTATCTCTACTTTCCCCCTCAGCTTAATTGCTTGCTCTGTATGGTTGTTCTCTTCTGCTGTCTTGAAGCTGTGGTTGTCTTCGTCTTTTTCTAATATATCTGTCAGTAAGTACTCTTTGTAGGATTACATTGGGTGTCATGAATTTCTTCAATGGTTCTTTGTCATACAAGTACCTTATCTCCCCAACAAATTTGATAGTTTTTCAGAATACATCAATCTTGGTTGGAAGTTGCTTTCTTTCAGGACCTCAAATATCGCACTCTAAGTCTCTCTCTCTCTCTTTTTTTTTGTGGGACTGGGGATTGAACTCAGGTCCTTGCATTTGCCAGGCAAGCACTCTAAGTCTCTTCTTGATATGATGATATGTGTTGAGAAATCTGCTGTGATTCTGGTGGGCCTTCCACTATAGGCGATCTGTTTCTTCTCTAACAGTTTTTAAATTTCTGTTCTTTGCTCAGTTTCTAGGATCTTGATTATTGTATGTCTGGGTGAAGACTTATTTTGATTACCTGTATGTCAGATTCTTTTCCCATGCTTGGGAAATTTTCTGCAAACAACCTTTTATGCCATTTGGACCATTTTATGCCATGAACTCCAGCTGTTTTGCTGATTCCTGTTAGTCTTATATTATTTTCCTTTTATTCATCTTGCAGTTGTTGTACTGTTATTTCTTGGGTTCTCATTATTTTTAAGATATTTTTCCTTTCATGTTCATTTCCTGTAATGCTATCTTCAAGGTCTGACATTCTGCTTCATTCAAGCAGTTTTATCAGCTTTTACTGGAATTCTTAATGCCTGAATCTGTTTCACGCATTCTAGTTCTTTTCATGGTGAGGTCTGGGGTCAGTAGTCAGAGGAACTCTGGCTGATGGTGTGTGTGTAGGGGGGCATGGATAGCTTATCAGGTCTTTGGGGCAGTCTTCAGGGCAGTTGCTCAGAGGAACTCTAGCAGATGGTTCACGGGCAGGGGTAGGCCTTGGTGTGCAATTTTAAGCCTTGTAAAATTCTTTTCACACTCAAATCAGAGTACGGAAAATCAATTTTCACATTTATAGACTAGAATTCAATATACATTTCCTATGTTGCTGCAAAAATATTTGTACATGCTCATGTATTATGATATCTTAATGAGATTAAACTTGGTAAGCATTAAGAACAAATTGGTATACTATGCTTCTGACATGAAAACTAGAAATGCCCAGGGGACCCTAGGGATAGTGGTCACCTTTATGAAAATAAAGGGAAACTGATAACTACAGTTAACAGCAACATTGGTCAAAATTCTAAGGTATAATTTTTAAGTGGTTATTCCAAGAATCTCAAACATAAGCACAGCTTGCTATTTAATGCTTTTCAAACCAACCAAACTGTAATACCAGTAAAATAAAAAATGTATTCCTAAGAGCCAGACAGATACCTCAATAGATTCAAGTGGTTGCTTAGGCACACCCAGTGACCAGGGTTCAATCCCCAGCATGCAGTGCTGGCCCCGTCCCCGGGGCACACTGAGACAGTGATTGAGACTGGGCATGGTAGCGCCTGCCTGTAATCCCAGCACTTGGGAGGCTGAAAACAGTAGGATCACTACAAGTCTGATCTGTATAATTAGACCCTGTAGACCCTGTACTAAATACCAAATAATAATGATGATGATGATGATGTGTTTCTCGTCTAAATATTCTGTTGAATCTAGTTCATATATCATCAGTAAGAATTCTGACTTATAAGAGGACTTCAAGCAGGAAGGATAGTAAAGACAAACAAAACAAAACTGAAGAGCAGTGATACAAGCAGTCTCACTGAGTTCTTATGAACTACCTTCTTAGAACATATGTAGAGGTCTTTCTAACAGTGTATGCATACTGAAGTCTTTGGAAGAAATCAAATATATTAGCTAAGGGATACACCTCAAATTTTAGAGTACGACACTCACCACTTAAAATCAAAAACAACTGATAGATTTTACTAAGCCTTGATCAAAATTACCTTCACAATAAAAAGACACCAACTAATTTGAAGTCAATAAAATCAGCCACTGCTTGGGTAATGCTGGACAATAAGTCAATCAGGAAAGAAGAAACAAGCCAGTACACTCATTCATAAAGCAAAAGTAGGATACTGGATTCAAGAGCCCATTAAACAAGAAGGCTGGGGTGTCCAGCAAATGCAGCGGCAGCGTGTGTTACATCCCGTAGGGATTCCAGCTTCAAGGGCCTCCTTTGTCTGCACATGGTGGCAAGGTGAAGTCTGGTTCACTTTCTTGCTCATTGTTCACTCATCAGACTTCCCAGACTGAGGACTACATTTCTGTGTAGAAATAAGCAACCCCCTGGAAAAAATAAGCCTTAAGGAAAGAAGTCAACATAAATCTGTGCAAAGGGCACTGAGCTCCACATTGGAGGTGGACCCAGCTTCCTGTCCTTAGATAGTCGGATATTTACAAAGTCGTGGGCTAACACTAATGGCCTTGTTGTGTTTCAGATGAGTGAGAGCAGGATGAGTGAACATTTAAACAACTCACTTTATTGGACACTCAAGTTTTGGCACTCCTTGATGAAAGTTAGAGCAAGCAGTCATGCAAATGACTCCGGGAACCCCAGTGGCTGGCTCAGAAGGGCACTCACTGGTAGTCTTACACTTAGTTAGCAGCTGAGTTCCTGAAATATGCATTAAAAAACTCAGCCATACAAGGATAGTTTCAGAAATGACATATTACTTTTGTACTTGATGACTAAACACTGCATATAAAAAAAGAAATGTCAGGCTTGCATTGCTGGCCCAGCCTGCCCCCAGGGCATGCTGAGATGGCAATGGAGACTGGGCATGGTGGCATATACCTGTAATCTCAGATTTTGGGAGTCTGTAAACAGGCAGATCACTATAGGTCTGAGTCTGATCTAGTCTGACCCTGAATACCCTGATAACCTGTAGACCCTTCCCTAATATTAAGAGACAGAGAGAGAGAGAGAGACATGAAAGACAGAGAGAGACAGAGACAGAGAGACCGAGAGACAGAGAGAGAGAGAGAGAGAGAGAGAGAGAGAGAGAGAGAGAGAGAGAGAGAGAGAGAGAGAAATCTCTGCAAGTGGCTTGGATAGGACTTCTTGAGGGCAAAGGCCAGTGTGGAGCTGATAAGCAGACTACTGTGTGCCAGGGCACACAGTCTGACTTTAACTAGGATCAGGACTAAGTTATTCATAAGAGCATTGCAGAGCAAGAGAATAGTACTCTTAGGTCACCTCAGAGCTAGCACTGACTGAGGTTGGGAGAATTTAACATCCAATCCTTTTATTTAAAAACTAAAATTTGCCCAGTAGCCTGTGAACAGAATTCCTTACATGCACTGACACCACATAAGCAACAAGGGAACTGAGGAGGTACAACTGCATGCTTTATTTGGAAGTTTTGAGGAAAGGGAGAAATGGTTTTACCCCAATAACAGCATCTTCCACTGAGGATGGGAGATATGGGTATCAAATTTAGATTTTTTTTCCTGTATTTTTCAGGGAAGGGTCTATAGGGTGTTTAGGGTCTCACTGTTAAATCAGACTCATACAGATCTGCCTGTTTACAGCCTCTTGTGAGCTGGGATTACAAGCGCCAGCCACCACATCCAGTCTAAATTGCCCTCTCAGTGTGCCCTGGGGGTGAAGCTGGCACAGCAGGCCTGGGGATCAAACACCTGGACCTTGTACCTGTTTGCAGGCACTTTAATCCACTGAGCTATTTGGCCCAAATTTAGATTTTTGAAAGTTTTTTTCTATTAAAGAGATCATTAAAAACCCAGAATTAGAGCTAAGGAATTGCAAACTTTTGAGTGAAGAGAGAGAATACAGGAGTATATATTGAGGAAGAAGTAATACACTGATGACATCATGGAGAAATACCCTCCAGAGTGAGGTCATTGGATAGGGGGGCTTAGGAACAGTATGAAATGTAGGGTGACCCCCAAAGTTCTGACCAAGTTGTGAGTTGAGGCTAATTGTAAGGAAGGTTGAAAATGGCGATGCCCCATTTGATTTGCATGCCCATCTAATTCCAGTTATCTTTGATGCTCTACTACTATCATGCTCTCTTTTATGTTTTAATTAATTGCTGTAAACTACACTAAAATCAGTCTATCATAGATCTCAGAATTTATAAAAGTTGCAGTTGCTTTCAGAATTCCTGATTTGAGCCTCCAACTTGCTGCATCCCAGAAAGACATTGTGCAGGCCAAGTGGGCTCATTATGAGAAAACTTAGTAGAAGTAATAGAACTAGCTATCATATTTGTGATGCCAAACAGCACTGTTGGTTTTGTCATCCCTGAGCCTGGCTACCTAAAGGCTCATTTTGGACTCTTCTCTTATTTCTGATAGTGGAGAACTCTTGGCTTGTGTGTGTGTGTGTGTGTGTGTGTGTGTGCACATGCATGTGTTGTGTGTGCATATATGTGACTGTATTTGTTTAGTATTTTCTCACTGCTTGGACAACGTGCAACACATACACAACTGAAAGGGTAGAAGGATTTTTTTTTTTTTTAGCTTCAAGGGCTCCAGGCAGTGGTTGGCTGGCTTTAAGCATAAATATCAGCAGACAGATAAGGAGGAATGCAGCTGCACATTTCATGGTGGTGACAGAGAAGAAAGCAGAGCACAGAGGAACACTAGAGAGAAAGAGGTGGGGGATCACATGAAGTGCCCAAGGTCACACCTCCACAACCTGCTCACCCACAAGCTGCACTCTTTACTAATCACCTACGTACTTCTCAAACCCCGAAAAGATGACAACCAACATTAACCATCACAGTGATTATGTTTTATAATTTTATTCTCTTTTATAAATGTTAATTTTATTTTATGTTTTTAAATGTGTATTTTTTTTTTCAGAACTGGGGATCAAACTCAGGTCCATGCACTTGTCAGGCAGGTACTTGTGCCCCTGAGCTATCTTGCTGACCCTCAATGTATAATTTTTCTAATAGTAAAGTTTAATTAGTAACTATATCCTCTGCTTGAACTAGAAAATGGGCATTTAAGTTCCCCTTTCTTTCCTCTGTAAGCCTCTCTGTTATCACATGAAGTTTCAGTCTGGTTAATCAATGCATGGTCAAATTTCACAAGTTTTGGTAATTTTTTCCATTATTGCTTCTTGCCAGTACTTTGTTGCTGGTGTAGTTTCCATGGTGGTAAGTACTCTGATTTCTTGCATTGAAAATGTATTTTAAATTTTACCTTCATAGTTTGGCTATCATTGGGATTCTAGGATCAAAGTAACTTTCTCTTAAAACTTAGAACATATTTTTTCATTATCTCATAGCCTCCAGAGTTTATCAGAATATTAACATGAATTGACTTAGTCTTTCATGAGCATTTTAGTGGCTCTGTGGAAGTTGTTTTAATTCTCCTTCATAGTTTCTTGGATTGTGAAATAATAGTTGTTCTGGTTTAGCTTATTTTCTTGTTTGGCTTCTCATAGGACTTTCAATAGCAGGACCCTTGCTTTTATGATTTAGGTTAATGTTCTCCATTTGATCTATTCATACTTTCGGGAATTTCCATGAAGTGCTATTGCAATTGTCAATCTAGTTTGTAAAGTCACTTAAATGTCTTTCATATCCTCCTTCTTTTTCTTTGTTGGCATGTTTTTCTGGGGGAATTTTGTTTTAATTTTGTGAGTCTTCTACCTCCTGCTATATGTACTCTACTTTTTAGATCACCTCCTGACTGCTTTCATTTCAATAACTATAATTTGCCATCTTTCTGATTTATTCTAAGGGTACTAATTAGACACTTTCCTTTAACAAAAATAATGATACAATTCTTTAACACTATTCATTTTATTTCTCTCTTTGTCATGTCCTTGATTTATTGAGCTTTTTTCTTTATGCGTTGACTTCTTAGATACCATATCATTCCAGATTGTTTACTTTGCTTTGCTTTGCAATGGAGACTGTGCCTTTGAGTGTCCATCGTAGGTGTTAGTGCGGCCTGCCAGGCCATTGTTTTTCTGAAAGTTTGGGGGAAGCTTGGCATACAAGTGGGATCGTTCTTCCATGCTTCTTCATCTGGCATGGATGTTCATTATTCTCCTCCACATCAGTTCCGGGCACCCTGTCCAGCCTTCATTCTCTAATCAACTCTTCCTTCTTCCCTCCCTGCCTCTTGCCCTCCCTCCCTTCCCACCTCCTTTCCCCTTTTCTTTTACAAGTAATCACTCATCCTGCAATGAGTCAATAGAAAAGGGTTAATTATCCTTCCTGCTAATTAACTTTCTTGCTAATCAACTATTTTCTTTGCCTTTCTATTCATTGCTCTCCTGGCATAGAGTGTCTGATGCTAAATTTTTCATTTCAGATAGATTAATAAAATAGCTTATCTTTAAGGATTTCATCGTCTTCCAAGGAGGAAGGAGAGCAAGTAAGTTTCTTCATGATTCTAAGTGCAGGCATGGTTTTATTTATAAATGTGTATACGCACATCATCATTTCTTTTGGGAAAGAAGCATATATAACTGCTTTATCTCAGTATTTCTAACTTCTGCCACATGATATCTTCAAAATTTACAAGTAGATATGGAAATCAATATAACTGAATGAACCAGATATACTCTCTTATGGGAAGTCACACCATAAAAATGTTAGAATAGCAGATTCAGGGTGGAATCTAAATGAGTTTTTACTTTCCATGTGTCTGTCTTCTGTCTTTGCTATGAAAGAACTAGGTTAAAATACATAGAAACTAAAAACCTCCCCATTGCTTGATGGTTCTGATACACATGCTCCTGTCTGGTCCTTATAACAACCAGTGAAGCAGCAATCATGGACCACCATCTTGTAGTGGAGCACACTGAGTCTCAGAATAGACTGCTGTAAGGGAATGTTCTGGAAAGCAACAGACAGACTTGTGTGTCAGATAATATGCCCAGCTACGTCATCTCCCATAAAAACCTGTGTACATGTATGCCTTGCCCTTTAACTCAGTGATGATAGCAAGAGTTTATTTAAAAATTTGAAGGCCAGCACACTGTGCTGGCCACTGAAACTGAACGTGGTGGCACATGCCTGGAATCCCAGTGAAGGGGAGGCTGAGACAGGAGAATCACTACAAGTCTAAGTGGCATAGTGAGACTCTGTACCAATTCAATAAGTAAATAAATTTTAAAAAGGTTGAAAGCCAAATTTTATCAATTTTAGAATGAGAACCAGAGAAAATAGAGCAAAGTGACAAAATTGAAATGAAAAAATAAAGTATAACACATATAGGCAATTTCAGCTTTTTGTTTGGGGTATTTTTAGAGCAAACCTGGATTACATACTTCATGATTAAATCTCTCTGAAATGTTTTCTTCATTTCTGAATGGAAACTTTTTAATTTTAAATTTCCTGTGGAAAATCATTTAACTTCATTGGTGTATTAACCCAATTATATCCTTGACTACACACTGCGGTGTCAAGGGAAAATATTATGAAAAGGAATAAAAATTCATTTCAATTCAGTTGAGTTTCCAGGACCCTCCCACAGTTGTCACATAGCATTTTTAATCTTTTAGAAAAACCATATCAAACTCATGGAAAGCACTCTCAATCTGAACACAATTAGAAGTTGAGAAGTTGGGAGACTTGTGAAGAATTTGAACTTAACATCAGAGAGATTCCTCTCGTATGTTTAAAAAGTCAAAATTTGTGTGTGGTCATTTCATCATTGCCTCCTTAGTTTAGTTTCATTGAATGATCCTTTTCATGTTATAAATTATTAAGCTACAAATAATTTTTGCTAAAACTATCTATTTCATGTTTCTTTAATCTGTATTTTTATTAGTTAGGTCTGCAATAAGTTGAGCAGCCAGTATGTGAAGACAACATGTGAACAAAATAGAGGAGGTTTCTTTAAGGATTTTTGTTATTTCTGTGAGAAATAACAGGAATAACAAAAATGTACAGGTACAAAGTCCCTACAATAAATGTTATACATAATTATATATATATATATATATATAGTGACGTATATCTTATATAATGTTATATATAATATAATGTTTTATGTACATATTATCCATGAAAAATAACTTTTAAAAGAATATAGAAAAACTAAAGGGCTAGGGAAATGGTTTGGTGGTCTAAGCACCTGACTGGCAAGCTCAAGGATTTTGCTTTGATTCCCAGTAATGGGGTGTGCTTTACTAGTCAAAGAGGATATAGTGGCGGACGCTTGCAATCCTAGTGCTGTGGATGCTGAGATAGGATGCTGAAACAGACTCACTATGAGTCTGAACTGCATAGTGAGACCTTGTATCACATTTAAATAGTGGATTCTAAATTTGTTTTGAAAACTTTTTACAGATTTCTTTTTAATTGTCTTTCTCAGTTTTTTATTATTGTGTGTTTGTAACACATAGTGAGTATATTTGTAGGGGAATCGGTAAATAAACATATCATGATCCTTTCTGCTTCTCCTTCCCTTTCCTGCCTTCCCATGACCCCATCTCTAGATTTCTTTCAGACACTTTCAAAGAACCAGCTCTTGTTTCATTGATTATTTGCAACTTTTTAAGCTTAAATTTATAATTTCTTTCATTACAATTTCCTTCTTTTAGCTACAGATTGTTTTTATATTTTTTAAAAAATTATTTTATTTTATCTTTAAGAACAAAAATAAAAGCAAAAAATAGCAGAAACAGACAGAAATAGGGTAACATACAAAAATATATATGTTGCAGATTTTCAAAACAAGGATAGCAAATTAACAGTGGTTGTGACATTACATATTTTTATGATCAATTCTATTGCTCAGATTAATAGGTGTAGCTTTGTAAAGTTGGACAAATGATTGAATATTAATGCTTTCTTTGAATCCTTAATTTTTTGTGTCTTTTTACTTTAAAAATAATTTTAGGGGCCCGGCAGGATGGCTCAGTGGTCTAAAGCGCCTGCTTAGGAAAGCTTGGGCGGCTGCAGGGACCACGGCTCGATCCCAGGCACCACATTCTGCGCCAGCCCTGCCCTCAGGGCAGGCTGAGCCGGCCATAAAAATACATAAATAAACAAACAAAAGTTCTGAAACAAGAAAAAAATAAAATTAAAATAAATTAAAAAAATAATTTTAATCAGGGTAGAATAATAATTGATGAGACATTAGAAACAGTACACATTTAGAGGACCAAGATGAGAGGTATTTGACCATCATTTTTATTTACACACTGCGCTCCTTGATGTAGTTGCTTAGTTTGCAGATATCAGCAAAGAATCAAGATGAAAATTCTAAACATCAACTGCTGTTTTCAAAAACCTCATGGAACTTGTTAGTATAATCATCTCAGCCTCCTGTATATATACTTGCAAGATTTTGTTCCTTCATTTTCCCCTGTCTTTTCTCATTTCTCTCTTCTTCATTGTTTAATTTTTACATTTAGCTTTCCATTTTACTGTATCTATTATACCTTTCAGGTTTTATTCATTCTTTCAGGTTTTTGCACTAGGGAAACAGTACACCATTTACATGTGTGGGACTGATTTATTTTACTTTGTGAGTATAGCCTTTATTTTCATCCACTTACCTATAAAAGTCTCAAGTTTGTCTTTAGAGCTAATAATCCATCACATAAAAATATCACATCTTTTTCATGCATTACTCAGATAATGGACATTTTGGTTGTTCCCAAAATTTATCTATGACAAATTGTGCTGCTATAAACATGGGTACATGTATGTCGTCATAGTATGATGTTTTCAGTTATTTTCAGAAAATACCCAGAAGAGGAATAGTTGGATTGAACAGAATTTCTAGCCCTACTTTTTTGAGGAGTCTCCACACCAGTTTTCATAGTGGTTGTACTAGTCTATATTCCCACTGAATAGAAAAAAATTTTTTTTTTCCCCACAGCCTTTCCAACATTTGTCATTAGTTGATTTTTTATGAGAGCCATTTTTCTGGGGTGAAATGGTATCTCAATGATGTTTTAATTTGCATTTCTTGAATGAGAAATGGTCCAGTGCTGGGGAACATTTTTTTCAGGTTTTTAGTGCCATTCAAGGAGTGTGCATCCATCTCAGATGCCCACTTTTTGGATAGGGTCTTTAAATTTTGAGATCCATTTTTTTTTTTTTTTTTTTTTTTTTTTTTTTTTTTTTTTTTTTTTTTTTTTTTTTTTTTTTTTTTTTTTTTTTTAGTTCTTTACATATTCTAGTAGAAAACCGTTATCTGAGTGACAGTTGATTAAGACTTTCTTACCAATTTCTGGGTTGTCTTTTCACTCTGCTGCTGATTTCTTTGACATGTAGAAACTTCTCAAAAAGATGAGATTCCAGTGATTGATTCTTTGAAGTATTTCCCACACAGTTTTGTTTTTGTTTATGCCTACCCCTGTGTCTTCAAGATTTCCACCTACTTTATCTTCTAATAGATTTAGTGTTTCTATTTTAATATTTAGACTTTTTAAACATTGCTTGTAGTCTTTCTTTTTTAATTTTTAATCCTATTTATTTATTTATTTTGTATTTTAGGAAGGGTCTACAGGGTTTTCAGGGTCTCACTACTAGATCGGACCTATAGTGATCTACCTGTTTACAGCCTCCCAAGAGCTTGGATTACAGACAAGCACCACCATGCCCAGTCTCAACCCTCTCTGTGTGCCCTGGGAGTATGTCCAGCATGGCAGGCCTGGGGATTGAACACCTGGCCCCTGTGTCCACATGCAGGTGCTTTATTCCACTGAGCTTTTTGGCTGGCCCTTTTTAAAAATTAATTTTAATGAGAAAATAAAATAGTAATGAAACAGTTTAAAAACAGGGCAGTAGGAC
This sequence comes from Myocastor coypus, assembly GCA_004027025.1. Lineage (NCBI taxonomy): Eukaryota > Metazoa > Chordata > Mammalia > Rodentia > Myocastoridae > Myocastor > Myocastor coypus. Next base: position 29,625 of record PVJA010012525.1, on the reverse strand, counting down.
AGCTGACAATAATTAATACATTGCATATTGTTTTCATCATAGTATTTATTCAGAGGGCAAGATAGAGATATGATGTCTTGTGTAAATAATATTAGTACAAACCTTTCTTCTCACTGAAGTAAGAGAAAGAGATTAAAAGCAAGGCCAGAGGACAAAGGACAATCATGTGAACTTTGTACACTAATGAGGAAGAAAGGAGATAAGGGGCTGGGGTAATAGCTCAGGGGCACTTGTGCCTGCCTGGCAAGTGCAAGGTCCTGAGCTCGAACCCCGGTTCCACAAAACAAACAAACAAGCAACTGACAAAACACACAAACAAAAAAACCAAATGAATCATAAAGAAACAATAACAAAAAAAGAATGAGAAAAAAGAAGACAGAAAAGAAAGAGTGCACTTTAAAGCATGTCTCTGCAGTCATTGGTAGACAACATGGGTGGATAGAGCTCAGATCTGAGTTGCTTAATCCCAGCAAACCCACCATAGCTTTAAAGCAGTGTAGTGGATAACACCAGCATACCTGCATCTCTAGTTCCACAGAAGTTCAGGTTGGTTTCTGGTTGTGAGGCTAGAACGAGATTTGTTCAGCCTATAAGCAGTCCAGGTAATTCCTGCTGGCTTGGACTCAGGACCCTGACAACTTGACCCCATGACTGGGAGCCACTAGATGTGCCTCACAGCTGTTCTCAGTTCTGAGCTCTGTTGATCCCTCTCCACAATGGCTAGTGACCAATTTCCTTCACCTGGAGGATGCATGAAGCTGAGTAATTCACCATTCACCACGCTCTGCTGTGTATGCAGCTTCATTCCACTGATGTGTTTCTTGATGGATTCCACTGGAGTCACCATTAGTCACTGTGTCTGCAGCTTCAAGGCACCCTTGCTATGCAGTGACTCTGGGTTCAAGTAGAAAACACCACGCATTGTCTCCTCCTTTTTCATTGAAGTCACTCACTTGATTATCCCTCATGAGGTTTATTTGTCATTTCTGAGCCTTTCTGGATTCCAGGGAACCAATTCTCTCCCTCTCTCCCTCGTATTGTTACATTCCTGTGTGGCAGATGTGAGAGGCTCTTTCTCTGCCATCTTCCAGGAAGCCTTGGGTGATGTATTTCTTTAGGATTTCTGTGCCATGAGAGTGTTTACTTCTCCATCAAACTCAAAGGCTAATTTTGCAGGTTGCAAAAGCCTAAGTTGACAATTTTTTTTTTTCTTTCAGTGCTTCAAAAACTGCTCCAAACTCTATTAATGATTAAGACTTGTGCTGAGAAGTCCAGTTATTTTATTGGGATTACCTTCATACTTTTTTTTACATTCTAGCAGTTTTTAGTATTGTCTTCTTTAGTTGAATTTCTGGAATTTAATTATAATGTGTCATGGATAAACTCTTTTCTGATGTGGCTATTTGGAGTCTATGTGCCTGTGGTAGATGGATATTAAATTCTTTTACTAGACTTCAAAAATTTTCTGTATGATTTCAGTGAACATTTTAAGCCTTTTATGTTGTCTTCTAACTTTTGTTTATTCATATAATTCTTATGGTGGAAGATTTTTGGAGTAATCTAGAAGCTGCTAGATACAGTTTTCATGATGTGTCATCATATTTAGGGCATTACTGTATTTATGATCTTCAATGTACACTTTTTATTCTCTGTCCTCACACTGATCTAATGGGCTATTAAAGGTTTTCATTGAAGTTGGGCATGGTGGCACATGCCTGTAATCCCAGCACTTGGGAGGCTGAAGCAGGAAGATTGGGGTGAGTTTGACACCAGCCTGGGCTACAAAAGTGAGATCAAGGACAGCCTGAACTGCATAGCAAGACTCTGTCTCAAAAAAAGACAAAAAAAAAAAAAAGGTTTTCATATTACATATTATTGTTTCATTTCTTTTTTTTTAAATTTTGTTTTATTTTGAAAAGTAGAAACTAAAGCAAGGACAAAAATAAGAAACAAAAACAGAAACAAGGTAACATGCAACAAAGCATATGTTGTAGATTTTCAAAACAAGAGTAGCTGATTAACAATTATTGATACATTATGTATTTTTTATCATAAAATCTGTTGCTCAGATTAACAGACATAGTTATGTAGGATTGGACATATGATTGAATATTACTACATGTTTTCAAAAAGTATTAGATTTCTGTTCTTGTCTCTCTTTTCTTTTTCTACCTTTTAAAAAAGTCTTATTTTAAAGAAAATACAATAATAATTGATATGACATTAGAAACAGTACATATTTAGAAGACATGACAGGTAGTCAAGCATATTTTTTGTAGTACATATTGCTGTAAAATGGAAAGAAATGATGCAAGGTGGTTCAGCAGTTTAAAGTGCTTGCTTAGGAAAGCTTACACAACCTCAGGGACCGTGGTTTGATCCCGGGGATATATATATATATATATATATATATATATATATATATATATATATATATATGATAGCTGAGGTGAGTATATGAAAAAGTTCCATCAATTTTTTGAAAATAATAGTTAATGTGTAGTATTTTCATCTTAACTAACTCTGCAGGATGATATCTGGGATGTAAGCAACTACACTGAGCACAGCTTGCTTTGTAATTATTACTGCATTGATCACTCACATCTTCTATTGTCTTGCTTAACTAAATCAGTTTATTGTCTGTTACCTATTAAGGTTTCAACCATTTTATTTATGAAATCCTTCATCAGTTCTATTAAATCTTCTTTAAATTTGCTAGATCTATTACGGTTTTGCTTATATGTTGTGTTCTTTAATCTCTTCAAACATTTTAACAGTTTGATTTTTGAGCTCTTTGTCAACTGAGTCATCTATTTGAATGAAGATGAAATCAACTTCTGGGGAGTGAGCAGCATCTGATAGCATCTTATTGCCTTGGTTCCTAAAATTTCTGTTCTTTTTCTACTTTGAGTTTATTATCATTTAAAGTAGAGAAACTATTAGTACTATGGTTCTCTTAACTAGACTGCTTTTCTATGTGATGTATGTTTGGGTTTGGTGTTGTTTTGGTGTGTACACCTCTATTCATCTGCAGCATATCTGAGTGTGCAACCATCTTCTGAGGGCTTGATTCTCAGCACCACTCAAGAGAAAATGAGCCAACATAATGCTAGTAATTCAATGTCAAGTAAGACAACCACATGAAATAAAACTAACTGAAAGCAATAACTATACCACACCTCTAGCAGTACAAATCAGCAATAGTAAGAGTTAAAGCCAAAGCAGCTATTGTTATACCTTAAGAATCAACAATATTCATAGCTTTGCTACCTCAACTATATTACAAAGGAAGTCTGCAATAACAATGCAGATCAAAAGACAAACCAAATACGGACATAGAGGAGCTGGGGAGATAGCTCAGGAGCACAAGTGCCTGGAAAACATAAGGTCTTGAGTTCAACATTCCCCCCTCTTCTGAAAAACAAAAACCCACATATAGTAAATGTCTCGTAAAACCAACAACTACATCACCATTAACAATAGTAAATAATTGAGCAATGTGGCAGAGTCAACAAATTAGCTAAAAAGTAATAAAGCTTAAGGAAAGAAAAAGAAGAGGAAGAGGAAGAAGAAGGAGGAGGAGGAGGAGAAGGAGGAGGAGAAGGAGGAGGAGGAGGTGGAAGAGGAGGAGGAAGATTTGTAGGAGGAAGGAAAAATGAAAGAAATAAATCTTTAAAAAGAAGGAAGATGAAAAAGAGGAGAGAAAAGTGAGATATAAATCTAATTAAATAATAGAAACACCAAGAGAATTAGGGTAAAAGTAACAGAAAAATACTAGAAAAAAGAAAATGAAAAGAAGAAAAATAAAAGATCGACCCCCCCCCCACACACACACACAAATACCCGTCTCTTCCAAATGCAGGCAATTGAAAAGAGAAATGAGTAAAAAGTGCTTCTCTGTGCGTTTGGGTGAGGTCCGCTGTACCTTTCCTATTGGGTGTTATCAGCCAGTGGTGTGATGTCTGCCTCGGGCCATATTTACTACCATAACTCTAAGTGCTCTGTCCTTTCGGTACATTGCAGGTCACTGCTGTTTTTGATGAGCTTCATGGTCTAGGGCTCACAAGGTACCTCCCTTGTTCCGGTGGCCTCCATGATGTGGAAACTTTCAAGCTGAGGTGTCTCCATATCAGATTGGCAGACTGGAAAAGCAAACTGAGTTCTGAATTTGCAGTCGGCTATAAGATATTCCAAGCAGTTACATGCCACCTATTTCAAACTCATTCTTCTTAGAAATCTGCCCAATTTGCCAGAGAGTAAGACTGCCAGATCCTTCATAACCTGAGCTCACTGCTGCTGGTATTTCTCAGATCTGCCACTCACTCTTTCATTCTACTTGACTGTGTCTCTTGATTATTGTTCTCTCATTGCTGGAACAAAGTACCTGACACCTAAAATTAAGGAAATAAAGGTTTATTTAGTTCACAGTTTGTGGAAGTTTCAGTCCATACACAGCTAGCTCCAAAGCAGACTGGCAAATGATAGAAGGCAGCAATTCATGGTGGCAGAAAGCAGCAAAACAGCAAAAGGGAGGAGCAGCAGCAACAATGGCCACAGAGAGCAAGTCTGTCTCCCTTGTCTTGCATTCAGGCTATCTGATCAAGGCTGGGTGTAGCCCTCACACGCATAATCCCAGCCCTGGACCGTGAATTAATACAACCTCTAGATGCCACCCCAAGGACTGCATGAGTTTTCCATAATCGTTTTCCATCCAGTCACTGCTGTAGGGTGACCCCGAGCATCCTGAAATGTAGTTCTCCTGCAATTTGTGATTCTCAGGTCAGTCTCAGACAATAAACTTCTTTCCAATATGGCCTCTGCTTATATCATTCATGAGTATGGTGCAATCAATTTCTTCTCCAACTTTAGCCTGTTATTCAACAGTCAGTTTTAGAGTGAAACTAGGCAACTCAGACTTGCAGTGATCCACTGTTTTCAGCATCCCCAGTGCTGGGATTATAGGCATGCACTGCCACATTCAGACTCGGTTCTGGCTCAGCACACCTAGGGCTGGAGCCAGTGTGGCATGTTGTACCTGAGACTGAACCCCAGGCCCTGCACTTGCCCAAGCCGGTGCTTAGCACTTTGAGTTATCTCTCAGGCCTTCTTATATTGATTTTGAAAACCAGATCTCCCATTCCCTAGAGCCAGGGTTAGCATTCCAGACTGCTCCCCACCAACCCAGTTTTTCTGTAGGTTCTGCCTTGACTCCTGGAGCTTATAAATTTCTATTAACAAACACATTGTTTTACAATTTCAGGCCCTGCAGAACCTATTCATAGTCTAAATAGTTTTTCAGAGGATCAGAAATCCTGTGTCTTGACCTCTTAGAAACTCTACAGAGAAGTAATGTTCAAATTGGAAGACCAACTGAGGTAACCTAGTCCTTGTCAGCCAAGCTGGAGACAGTTGCTCAGGATAGACAAAGTACAGGCACAGTGACCTCTACATAACAGGCTTATCTGTATCATGTGCTATATGACTGCTGCTTTTTCTTCCAATGAATGAATATTTCATTCATTAATTGTTGGGAATAATAAGGAGACCCTAAATGATTTTCACAGTCAGGGAAGGAGTGGTGAAAAGGAAAATATAAGAAAAAGGAAGATGAAAAATTGATGCTAGAAAATAAATCTATTTTGTTTTTAAGTTAGTGAATGTTTAAAAGATGAAAATTCATAACAGTTCCTTTTATCACTGGCTCCTTTTGTTTTATGTCACCAAGGCTCAATGAAAAAGAAAACGGAATTGTGTTCATATGGAATGCCTTTTGGGAACCTCGGAGATTGTTTGAATTACTTATTGCTGAGACAAAATTCCCAGTGGCCAACGTTAAATAAGGAAAAGGTTTATTCCGGCTTGCAGTCAATAGATTCCAAGGCAAGGTGCTATAGCACAAGGCCATTCTGGAGGAGGAGAAGTCCTCCTGCGGGAAGCAACAAAGCAGTGAAGTACAAAGGCAGGTTCTTTCCGGATCTTTATATTCTAACCAGTCTATATATCTTTTGGATGGGGCCACCAACAGCCAGGATGGGTCACACTTAATCCCAGAATCAAACACTCTAGCTCTATTTGTGTCTAAAAAGCCCCATCTTTCACTGCATGAGGTTTATAGGGACATCAAGATCCAAATCATAACAGTCATTTCTTGACACCCTAAACACACATGCAGATCCTTTTATATAAAGGCGTTTACTCCATCTCAGACAGTTGCCAAAGTCCTAATAGTCACAGCATTGGTGAAAAGTCCACATTCAAAGTCTGCTCTGAGATTTAAGACAAACTCTTAGCTATGGATCCTTGCACAAAGGAAAAGCGAGTTAAATACTTCCAACATATAAAGCACAAGATAAACATTCCAATTATGGGTAAGGAAATAGAAAGGAATGGGACCAAAGAAAGTTCCAAATCCAGCAGGGCACATGTTAAGTCCTGTAGCTCCATGTCTACCACCCAAAGCAGTTTGTGGAAAGCTGTGAACTCTGAAAGCCTTGAATAGCAGTGCTCCTATAATGCTGCCTGTGGTTGAATTCCTTTGGCTCTTCCATTTGGCTGACTCAGATCCTTCCTTGTTATTTTTCACATATATTTCTGGTTTTTCCAGCCTTCTGAGGTATCCACTGGACTTTTTTTTTTTTTTTTTTTTTTTTTTTTTTTTTTTTTTTTTTTTTTTTTTTTTTTTTTTTTTTTTTTTTTTTTTTTTTTTTTTTTTTTTTTTTTTTGTATTGTGGCCAGCTCCGCCTGCCCTGGGGGTGGCACTGGCACAGCATGTGGTGCTGGGGAGTGAACCTCGGTCTCCCTGTGGTTGACTAAGCTTTCCTAAGCAGGCGCTTTAGACTACTGAACCATCTTGCCAGCCCCCAAGCACACATTTTCTAGCCTCCTAGGCCCCTTCCTGAAGTTTTGCTGCCAGTTGGAGCAGTAGCCAGACTTCCTCCTATCTTGGCCATAGGAGTGTAATGACTCAATTGCTGAGCTCTGGGAAACCAACCACAGGAACAATTTCCTTAGGCCACAGCCATTTTGGAATGTCAAACATTCTCTCTCTCTCTGTCTCTGTCTCTCTCTCTCTGTCTCTCTCCCTCTCTCTCTCCCTCTCTTCTCCTCCCCTCTCCCCTTACCTCTCCCTCTCCCTCCCTTTCTCTCTCTCTCTCTCTCATTTATATTTTAGGGAAGGGTCTACAGCATGTTCAGGGTCTCATTAATAGATCAGACTCATACTGATCCACCTATTTACAGCCTACCAAGAGCTAGGATTCCAGTCTCATGCCACCACACCAAGTGACAATTGCCATCTCAGCATGCCTGGGGAGGTGCTGGCATGGCAGGTCCATGGATTGAACCCCTGGCCCCATATGCTTGGCATCTCTCTTCTCAAAGCAATCTTTCACCTTTATAATTTTGAAGCTCCAAATGCTAGTATCCTGTTTGTTCTTGTGATGTCATCTGGCTGTCCTTTCTATTGTTGAATTCCTTCTCAGCAGCCCAGTTTTACTCTAATTTATCTTTGGCAGTCCACAACTTTCAGTAAGTTTCATTTTTGCCGAAACTTAAAATGTGTTATACTGTGCTAGCCTTCCTGCTCTTGATTCTCAACATATATCTTGCTAAAAGCCTCAAATAGTAGCCATGCCACTGTCTCAACATAAGTTTGCTTTGAAATCTCTTCTATCAAATTAATTAACCTAGTGCCAATAACAAAAAACACAAATGAATTTTATGCCAGAGCATAGCACTCCTGATGTGAAAAGCCAAATGCAGCCATTCTTCACGTTAGAAATCTTCTGAGTCTGGTCTTTACCAGCTGCGTTTCTGTCACCATTTTGGTCTTCAGAGCTCTGTTAATTATCTTCTATTCTCACAGTTATAAGGTGGTTGCAGAACATCTAGAACATATATCTTTAAAACTTCAAGTTCAGGAGAAAATAGAAAGTGCTGATATTATTATATACAACTAAGTTAGATTGAAACAAATAGACAATCAGAGAGGAATCTGGCATTTGAGGCAGTCAAGGCAAAAGGTGTGATGTACTATGATTATGACTGGACATAAATCTCAATAGAGCCAGGCTCAAGGTAGTCATACAACAGCAGGCTTGAAATCCTCCTTAGAGAGTCTGAACTTGGGATTAGACTGCAAACAAGACCATTTGGTCTAGTGAGCTCATGTAGGCACCAGATGCATAGATGTGTGACAGGACATTTGGGCAGATATTCCCATCCTCTTCTAGGAATGCCTTAGTCCTTTCCATGTTCCCTTGCTATACAACTCATTTACCTACTGCCACTGTACTTGTAATCTTATAGTTATATTGCAGTTTGACCAATGTTATACCCATGTGTGTGATTTTGCAACATAAAATACTCTTGATTTAGAGCCTCAGTGCCCACTCACTTGAGACTTTCCCTAGAAACACAGGAGCTTTTCTTATTCCCAATAAAACTTTCCTGAACTCTTCCTTTGGTTTCACTTGTCCATGTTGTGCAAGTATGGACATTACACATCTGACATTTAACAGGTTGGGAGTCATTGCCATTGCAATATCATAATTTATATAAAGAATGACCCAAAACGCTCAAGTGCTAAGAGATATGGCTTTTGGGATGTAAATGGATTACCAGGGCTCTACAGCTGAAAGTTATATTATGGGATGGGGCCTGGTCAGAAACGGTGTACCACTAGGTGTGTGACTGGCTGGTGTATGTCTCTCTCCTTGGCTTCCCTTCTCTCTGTGCTTCCTGATCACCATGCTCTGAGCCAGATTCTTCCTGAACCCTCTGTCCTCTGATTTCTGCTTTGAATCCTGCTGATCATTGATTGATTGATACTTCTGAACTTGTGAACCAAAATAAACCTCTCCTCTTTTAAATGGTGAGTGTCAAATATTGTGTCTCACTGATGACAAAATTGAATGAACTACCTGGTCTCAGAAAATTGAAAGAAATGAAACATTCATCAATCTTGATTTCAGAAGCTTAGATTTTTGTATCTACTCTTGAATCAAATTATGCACAGACTGAATTGTGGTACCTCAAATGTGCTGTTTTAATTAGGATTTGGCCACAAATGTACTCCTAGAATGAGGAGTACATTTAGCTTTGTGCTACATATATGGAGAGAAGAGTGGACAGTGTCTCCAGGACAAAGTCATGGTCCTGTGACCACCAGGTGGACTTTGAATTGCAGGTGGCAAAGTCAAAATTGTCCCTTACTGATATCCTGCTATACTTTGTAGACTCTGTAGCATACAGGAAACTCATTCTGGGGCTTCACAAAAAAGATCATTCATCCTCAGGAAATTAGGAAGGTTTAAAAAGATTCCCAAAGATAACTGATCAGGAAAAAAATCACATTAATTGATTTGTGGCAATCTAGCTTCTCATCTGAGTGAAAACAAAAATAATAAAGGAAAGCTCTTCAACCCCCAAACAATGATCTATAAAATGAACTGCCTCTTAAGAGTGCTATATTCTGGTAGGAAAAAATGAGATTTTTTAATTTGAAAATTTCTAATGTAATTCATAATACTGTATATGTATTTGAAATTTGCCAAGCAAACAGATTAACACACATAACAAAGGTAATTATGTGAGGTAAAAGATATGTTAACTAAAAGGTTATGCTGTGTATACTATTTACAACTTTATTTTTTAGTTCACATAAGTAAAGCTGGAAATGTATTGAAAAACAAAACAAAACAAAATAAAATACAGCATTCTGAAAGCTTTCTGTGTTGTCCCAAGAATTCTATCAGGTCCTCAGATGTTTAAAAAAACAATACAGTACTTCCTTTCTTCATTGGGTATCCAGTGTAATAAGACATCAAGACATTAAATTACCGATTATGGTTATAAACATTATGTAGAAGAAAATATGTAGGATGCCATGAGAGGTAGCTAATACACAGATTTAATTTCACCTACAGGTTAGAAGTTTGCAGAAGAAAATGAGTTTTACTCTGAGATCACAATATAAGTACGTATGAGAAGACAAGTAGTATGAGGCTAAGAACACAGAAACTACACAGTAATTTTTTTTTTTAGTTTTTCCTCTTTTGCATTACCTAATTTTACTGATGCATTTTTGAGTATACATAGTGATTACATTTCTTATAGAGATTTTAACATAACTTGATTCTTTCTTTCTCATTCTCCTCCACTCCCCACACAGTAACTTAAACAGAAGTTAAATATGAAGGCAATAATGAAGTTAGGATAGGAGATTAGCTATAAACATGGGAAGGAAATTCCAAGAGATACTTTAGGGCTGGCATAGAACACTAAGAAAGGACTGTGTTGCAATTAAGGTTCAGAGCTCAGTGAAAGAAATAGTTGAGGAGACATGATTTAGCCTACTGGATGGCGGCAATGTTTGCTGGGTTGCAGTTATGGTTTGTGTGTAGCTGTCTCCCCCGCAAAATAAAAAGCCTCGTGTAAGTCATGGGGCAGATGAGGCCGGAGGAGCAGCAAGTGACTTCAGGGATGGGGCCCGAGGAGCAGGAGCAGGGTTTGAGGGATGAGGCCAGAGAGGTGCAAACCATTAAACTGCCAGCTTGTGCGGCCCCCCAGTGAGCCGCCTCTGTGAAGTGTAGAGAGGGTCACTCTGGACACGCAGTGCCCCAGCCTCTCTTCCAGACCCTGTAGAGCAGGGACAGTGTCTTGAAACAGCTTATAACTGTGAGCTGAATGTACTGAACCTTTCCTTCCCTCATTTTGAGTGTCCGATATTTGTCCCAGCAACGAAGCAACAGTAACTAAGATAGTTGCCTAAGCCAATGCTGGCTAGTTTCTGAGCAATTAGGAACAAAGCTTCTAGGCAAGATGTGTGGCCTGATTAGTAGGTTGCTACAGTAGCTGGGACATTGCTGGACCCTCTTCAGCATTCCAGTGTCCTTCCTCAGGTGGTTCAGGCTGAGACAGCTCCAGATCAGCATGTGTACATGTGCGGTTGAAGAAAGGGTACAAGGACAAGGGAAGTCGTCTAGGTAACAGGCCTACATGATCTGCTACACTGCCCCAAAGCTGAAAAAAACATGTAAGGCCCAAATGCTGAAGAAAGGCCCAGATGCAGTGTGGGAACCCCACTCTCATGCATACCTACAGGCCAAGCAATGAACATGATCATGTTCTCCAGATGCCCAGAAGGGGAGCCACTCAAGCCAGGAAGGAAGATCCTTTTCTCAAGCAATGTATCTCAGATGAGTGCCCTCAACTGGCAAAAATTAGCAACACATCAGTTGCAAATGGAAAATATTTAAAGGGCCCAGATTCATTTTCATACAGTAGGCATCCAAAGGTAAAAACGGTGCTCAGAGGCTGAAGAATGTTACAAGCTGAAGGAGCAGCTCATACAAAGCTTTTTTTTTTTTTTTTTTTTGAGACAGGGTCTCACTGTGCAGTTCAAGCTGGCCTTGAACTCACTGTTGTAGCCCAGGCTGATCTCAAACTCACACCGATCCTCCTACCTTAGCCTCCCAAGTGCAGGGATTACAGATGTATGCCACCTCGCCCAGCAGGAAGCGCTTTGATGAAGGAAAAACTAAGTGTGTTCAAGGAGGTGAATAGCCAGTGGTCTGGTGAGCTTCATTTAGAGTGGCAAGAGGTTAAAGAGGTAGGAAGGGATATTTTAAAAAGCAACACAAATGGGTTTACATTAGAAGGTCAATTCATTCATTGCCTTTATTCCAGTGGCAGAGTGAGCTTAGGCAAGGTTTCATCCAGCAGCTCAAACTTGGATCAAATATATTGCTTACCACACTCTTCACCTACTTTCTGTAGACGTTTTACACAATCTCTAAGGAAACTGTGGTTTCTTTTTTCCACATGAGAGCCACTGGGGGATTTTAGAATTTCTGTACTTACTGCTTCACATCCAAAAGGAAGAAACATGAACAAACAAAAAGTGTATGCAGTCCTCTCTTGAAAGAGTAAAACACTGACTTAGCCCAGGAAAGAATACGTACTTCCTCCAGTCTCATAACTCAATTGGTTACCTTCCTGAACTAGAGAAATACTGTGTTCTGATTGGGTGAAACCAATCAGCTCAATTAGGGCTACTAAGAAAAGGAAGGGGGAGCAGCTTCCTCATAAACATGAGAAAATCAGGTAATATTTTAGGAAGGGACAGAAGTTTAGAGGTGGGCCAGTAAATAGATTAGCAAAAATCTATCATCTCATACATAGATTCTGACATCTTGTAAGGGAGTTCAACCAATCACTAGTTCATGCATAGATAATAAGTTGGAAGTAGTGAGATATACATATTAAGATGTTGAATTCATTCAGGTAGAAAAAAATGCCAACCACAGAAAGTGAGAGGAATAGATGGATTTAAAAATATTTAAAAGGTAGAAAATTTTTATTCTTGGTAACAAATTGATTATTGGAACTGAATTATCACTGTCCAGGATTTGAGTACACAAATTTTAATGAGGTAGGAGCTGCTCCTTTTATTGAAGCTTCTGATGGACAGGAAGAATAATCATTATTTTGTTGATGATTTTAGACATGTTAAAAAAGTAAACACAGTACTACAGGATAATCACAGTGCAAGTAGTAAGGACTTTTCCCCAACCTTTTTAAGTCCAAGGATTTTATTTTAAAATCTGACCAGAATTCAAACATTTAATTATATAGATATAGATGACACATTTCAGATGCAAAAATGTATATATGTATTACAAAACATCCAATGAAATGCAAGCTTGTATTACCTAGTCATTAACACAAGTATTTGCAAACTATTACTTTCTGCAGCATCAGTCCTTCTGAGCCAAATCACCTTCCAAGCTTTGCTTCTGATAGATCTGGACTCTGGACATTGTGTTATCATCCTATATGCTTAGTTCCCAGAGCTTTCTTACTCTTAGCTTGCATTACAGGAATTTTTACCACTTTACCAGTCTTGTTTTGAGCCTCATGTAGGCCATGGTCTGAAACTTTTTCCTAGTAGGGAGATCTTCCCACTTCAGACAATGTCTTCTACAAGGTTCATCCTTACTTTTTCTCTCTTTTTGTTCCTTTGTTTCTTTTTTAGTTTGTGTGTGTGTGTGTGTGTGTGTGTGTGTGTGTGTGTGTGTGTGTGTGTGTGTGTTGGGGGGTGGGGGTGGCTCAGCCTGCCCTGGTGGCAGGGCTGGCATGGTATGTGGTGCCAGGGATTGAACCTTGGTCCCTGTGCTTGCCTAAGCTTGATTAAGTACTACTGAGCTACCTCACCAGCCCCTATCTTTTCTTCTTAATGGAGATGAGGTGGGGAGAACAGGAAGGAGGAGGGAACTAGGAGATTCTCTTATTGTGTCAAGAGAGCATGGTAGGACTTGCACAAAGTTTGGGGAGTGATGGGCCAAGTAGAGAGTAGAAGATTTGTCTGCCAAGAATCTGAGCTCCTTTTTTTTCTTTAACATTTTATTTGTTTTCACCATGTGGCTTATATAATTTTGTGTCTTTGAATCAATTTCTAAATCAGTTTCTATTTTATTCAGTGAAATTTGAATCTGATGATAACATGCTTCTTTCAGTATATGAACAAAAAGTGTATTTTGAGAAATTTCTCTTAAAAAGTAACCACAGAATAGTTAAATTTTAATGGAAAGTTGTCCTTTATTGGTATCAATGGCATCATTATAAACTTAGTTTTCTATGAGTGTCTTGTAATATTTTGTCCAGGAAAGAAATTCCATGAACTAAGAGAAGGAAATACATAATCAGAATAATTACACAGAGATGACACAATATGTCTTTCATATAAAAATCAGGCTTTGTTATAAGATCCAAAAGAAGATTTTAAAGTACTGCCCTAGAATGGTGAAAATACAATTCAGTGAGACACATAGCAAGAGTCAGAGGTGGTAAGAGAAAGAGAAAATGTGACCTTAGACTAAGCATGTGTGCTTTCTAGACATCTGCATCTCAAGCCAGCCCTTGGTGTGAGAAAAACCTGTGTTTTAAGTGTCCACTTGCATACTTTAGTACTCAGAACAATATCAGTTAGGGTGGTAATGTCGTCAACCACACATGTTAACCTATTTAACATTCAATATTCCTGAAATTTTGCAACAGCAGTAAATCTGCAACAGTAGTTCATTGTCATCTGGTGTGACTATGGTAGTGAATTAAAACGCAGCCAATATGTTGGATTCCCAGACTGTATCTCTGACTTCAGGAGAGGTGGTTGTGCAGGCAGTTGACTACCACACTGGTCATAGGATGAAGTCACATGCACTAGTAAAGTCACCAGGGAGTGAGAACTTGGTCACAGCTGTGTCAGAAGTAAAGAGGTTTAAGTTAGGGCATGCCCTAGCTCTCTGTGGCAGTTGACCTGGTGCCTCAAGCATAAATATACTCCTATTATAATGGTCCCCATGTATGAGACAGAGGCAGCCAGCCATAGGGCCCAATCCCAGGATGTGGCTACTGCTGTGGCCGTTGTGCTTCAGGGGTCAGAGCATGCATGGGGCTGGGTGAGGTGGTGACTGTGGTATGAAGCAGGACAGTAACAACTGCTTCAAGTGTGGGGAGATGTTCAGACACACTCCACTCTGTCTGATTCTGGTTCTGGGGAAAGAAGTTATTGTTTATCTCATGAAGTCTCCTGTGGAGCAGCCTGCTGGGTGTCACACAGATTCCCACCACATCGCTGATAATGCTAGCTTGCACTAATTTTTGTTGTTAGCTGTGTTTTGGTACTTTTAGACGTACTAATCTCATGGAAATTTTTACTATGGGGGATCCTCTTCTTACTCCCTGTGGTCTTCTAGATGTTGCAGCTCTGTCAGGGATGTTTTAATTTATAAATATCTGTCTCCCAAAAATATAGGGATATTTTATAGTGAATTAAGGCTATTATCTCTTACTGTGCCATCTTGATGGTGAGGTTCCTTCTACAATTATTGAACACTAGAATGCATTTGTAAATGTCTTGACTTTATTCCATTCTATCATTTCATTATATTATTGTATTTGAAAGCATTTATTTATTTATTTATTTATTTATTTGACTGGATATTTCTTTTTTTAATTAAAATTTTATTTATTTATTTATTTATTTTACATATAGTACAGAATTTCAAAGCTAGAAAAATTTAACAATGGTTATATTATATATTTTCATCATCAGATCAGTTTAGATTAATAGATATTAGTGTATAAGATTGATCAAACAATTAAACATTAACACTTTCAAAAAAATATGAAACGCTTCATGAATTTGCGTGTCATCCTTGTGCAAGGGCCATGCTAATCTTCTCTATATCGTTCTAATTTTAGTATATGTGCTGCCGAAGTAAGCACTGTATTTGAAAGCATTTAAAAGCTAAAAGGACCATGACTGATTGTTACTTGTTTCTCTGTGGTGTTTAGTAAGCAGTGACTCAACTTCACTGAGCTTCCTGCTAATTGTAGGTCATACCAATACAGTAAAGGAAAAAAAAAGAAGGAAATGCTTCAGTGGCTTGACAACCTGTTAGGGAAGCTCTGCTTGTGAGAAGGTGATGAGAAATATCCACATAGAAATTTGAATATCAGTGATTTCCTCAACTGCTTAAGGAAATTTGTATTCCTAGTTATGTAACATTCATAGTGACGATATTAATTGAATCAAAATATGTCACACCAACAGCCTGAGATTATGCTCTAATATAACTTGTGATGCAGGAAAATTTAAAAGGTTAGCCCAAGGACCTATGGTGATAATTTGAGTATGATTAATCTCCTGCAAAACTCATTTTGAAATCTGATTTATCACTGTGACAGTGTTGAGAGATGGGACCTTTAGAAATGTTAAAATATAGTAAAGTCTTTCTCCTGCAGCCGGATTGTGGATTACTTGATATTAGGGTGAGCTTCTATAAAGAAAGGCTGACTACCCATTTATTTTCCTCCAGGAGTTGAACCTATGCCATATTGGACTACGTAGCCTCCCAACTGTGTGATAAAACAAACTTTTCCTATAAACTACCCTGTCCCAGGTATTTTGTTATAGCATCAGAAAATGATTAAGACATGTACCTGTGAGTTATCATAAGCCACTAATTTTAAATCCAGACAACAATACTGAAATAGTAAAATTTTGACTGAAAATGTAGAACATGGAGATTTTCTCCCATAATATACAAAGTTCAGTACTCAAAATGTGACTGATAGAACAGCCACATTGATGCTATTCAAGGGTGGTTAATCATGCAAAAATCACTGAAAATTCAAATAAATCCTGAACTGTGAGTTCTTCAGATGATTAATATAGAATTTTTAAAAACCTTTATTAGAATAATTAAAGGACAATGTTTCTAAGTAATTTCCTTTCAGTCTTTGCTCTTGAGTCTGTATAATAGAAATTTTGTTATGAACTCTATTATTTTTTAAAATTTTTATTCATTTTAATGAGAAAAAAAGAGTAGTTTGGTGAAACAGTTTCAGTACAGGTTAATAGGACATTTATAATAATGAATACATTGCATATTTCTGTTTTCATAGCAGTAATTCAGAGGACAAGATGCAGACATGATGTCTTATCTAAACAATATTAGTATAAACTTCTATTCTCAGTGAACTAAGAGAAAGTAGCTATGTATCTATCCTAAATATATATATTTCCTTCCTCCTTTTTTCCCACAGAAAAGCTGTCCTTTATTTATACTTTTGTGAAGCTAGTAACGCATTCTAATAGGTTGCCTAACAACTGATAGCAACCTTTAACCAGACAGGATGTTCACCTCAGGAGTGAGGTAGTTTGCTTTAGGTACTGGGCCAAGTCCTATCTTCATATGTTTGCTCATTTTCCTACCTTGTTGGCTCCCAACATATCCCTCATTTTCATTTTGTTTTTTCAGATGTGAGTGTTTCACTGTAGTTAGATAAGCTTCATTTAGAGAAATCTTTGACAGACCTTTTCATACTTGAAGCTAAACTAATGATTGTAGCTACTTGAATTCAGCAAAATAACCCAATATAGTCCGATAGTCTGAAATAATAATGGGATATCAGCAGAACTGGAAATTGTCAGAAGTTGTTGACTTGAGCCTTTTACAGCTCAACATATTACTATGGCATTACTTTTTTTTTTTTTTTTTTTTTTTTTTTTTTTTTTTTTTT
>PVJA010012525.1:0-12437 GCA_004027025.1 Myocastor coypus | reverse complement strand
ATTTTCCAGCAACTATGGATATTTTAAACCTTAAATCCCTATAGGATATTAAAGAACAATTACACATTTTTACACAGAAATTTAGAAGACAAGCCACAACATTGTAATCCATGACTTTTTTTCTTGTCTCTTGTTTTCTTTCATTGCCTTTTAAAAAATACCTTAAAGAGAATATAGCAATAATTTGTATGACATTAGAAAAAGCATGCATTTGGAAATGACAGGTATTACAAGCATGGATTTAGCATTATACATTGCTATCCTCAGTGTAGTTGCTTAGCTCACAGTTTTCAGCATATAGAGTTAGTCAGGGTGAGAATTCTACCCATTAACTGCTATCTTCAAAAACGTGATGGAGATTCTCAGGACCATTGCCTTAACCATCTTGTTTAAATAAATGTATGGTTTTGCCCCTGTAATATTTCCTAGCTTTTCTCCTTTTTCTCTTTTTGTTGTTTAAATCTTAAGTTCTTGCTTTCCATTTAACTGTGTTCTATCTTTCAATTTTTATTTCTTTTTTGAGTTCTTACATTAAGGAGACAATACCATATATAATACATGTGGATCTAGTTTATTTCATTTATGAGCATATGTTTGAGTTACATCCACTTACATATGAAGGCTTTGAATTTATTATTCTTTATAGCTGAGTAATACTCCATTGAATAAAAACACCATATCTTTTTCATCCATTGCTCAGGTGACAGCATTTTAGTTGTTTCCAAGTTTTGGCTATCACAAATTTTGCTGTTATAAACACAGGCACACATATATCACTATGATATGATATTTTCAGTTCTTTTGGGAAAATTCCTAGGAGAGGTATCGCTGAATTGATTGGGATTTCCAGTCCTAGTTTATAGAGGAGTCTCACACTGATTTCCATAATTGTTGCACCAACCTGCATTCCCACCAGCAGTGGAGAAGGATTTCTTTTTCCCCACAGCATCTCTAACATTCATTTCTGGAGTGAGATGGTATCTCAGTGTTGTTTTAATTTGCATTTCAAGAGTGGTTAGTGGTGTGGAGCATTTTTTCATGTATTTATTATCCTCTAGTATTTCTTCCTCTGAGAAGTGTGTGTTCATCTCGAATGCCCATTTTTGGATTGAGTCTCTAAATTTTGGGGCCCTAATGTTTTAGTTCTTTATAAATTCTAAATAGAAGACCTTTGTCTGAGTGCTTATTAGTTAAGATTTTTTTTCCCAATTTGAGGGTTGTCTTTTCACTCTGTTGGTAATTTCTTTTGATGTTCAAAACCTTTTCAATAAGAGTAAGTCCTAGTTGTTGATTCTTTGAAGTATTTTCCGTGCAGTTTGATTTTTGTTCATGAACTATTTGCCTACCTACCCCTTTGTGTTCAAAATTTCTACCTACTTTCTCTTCCAGGAGACTTAGTATTTCTGATGAGCTCTAATAGTAGGAATACTTAAGAAAGAAGGAAATTAGACCCAGTAATAGGCTTTGTTGTTTGATTTCTTTAGAAATCAGAAGCATTTTATTCTGAAAGAATAGAGTTTCCTAATCAGGTTTCCACATTCCCAGTGTTAGATAATCTTTTGATGTTCAAAATCTTTTCAGTAAGAGAAGGTCCTAGTTGTTGATTGCTAATATCCTTGCTGTTAGTAGTAAAAGAATGCCATGTCTTTGTGATAACTGATACTTTTTTTGTAGTATTTCTTGATTTCCTATAATGACTGAATAGTTCATACATTCATTTATTTGTCAAATATTTATTAAGCATAAAGTGTTAGGGATTCAGTGAGTGAAAAACATAGCTGTGTCCATAATCCAGGTATTATTTCTCACATATAAACCAAACACAGATGAGTAAATGACACCTCCACTTCCTAGTTTTCAAGTGTCAAATAAATTTACAGACACATTTAAACTACTCAATCCCATTAGACCTGCAGTTTAAAATGATTTTTGGTATGAGTTATTAATATTTTTACAATATTTTTCCCTGTCTAATCATTTGTTTACTTTTCATAATATTTGAAATGAATGACTTATAAGTAAGAGTCAGGCCACAGAAGGTGGCTTACAATGATAGATTTCTCTGTGTGAACCTTAGCATAAGCCTGTTTGGTTTCTGTTAGTCATTCTCTTATCAACCTACTCAGCGAGCAATGCAGAATTTCTCTGTAATGCTAAAGTGAAGAAAAATATAAAATGATGTTTCCTTATGTCTGATATTCTTTCAAGTAGTCAGATGGGGAAGAGGCACTATACTGGCTGTAAGAGAATGGGGTAGAGTCTTTTATGAGCTGGGAATGAACTGCAATACACTAAGTCAGTCAGCCACATTTCTGATTTCAATTTCATAATATATAAAATAGAATAAATGTTACAGAATTCATTAAAGTAATCTGATGCAAAGAGCGTTAGTCATGCAAAAAAGAATAATTTTCATCCCCAGTCTTGCATCATTTCAAAAATAATACTCGATCTATGTTCTTAGAATGAAACAAGGAATTAAGCTGCAGGGCACAGAATTAAAAACAATAGAGTAGTTTACCATAAACCACAGTAAATGTTGATTTTCAGTGACCTCTTGAAGACCCAGATTTATTTTGGTCCAGCTCTAACTGGAATTTCTAATAGCCTTTCCCTAATCTTTTGAATATATTTATTAATCTAAATTTATTATCAGTGAAACTTAACAAGTATATGTCATTTTGAACCCAACTTTAAGTTTGTGAGAAAGAAAAGGTTAGTTTCCTTTAATCTCTATTGGGTGCCTTTTGTAATAATTTTCTGTGGTAGTACTCCTTAATTCATAGGAGATATTCTGCATTATTCAGGAGAAGCCTTAAAGTGCTCATTAGTATCAAGTTGTATATATACTATACTGCAGAGCTTTTTTTTCTGATAAAACATACCTATGATGGAGTTTAATTTATTTAACTGGGGGAAAAGAGGTTAACAATAATATGTAGTATATTGTCATAAATGTAATGCAAATATAATTTTCCTCTCTCAAGACATCATACTGCACTACATATATAAGGTCTGCTATTATCTCGAAGCTGGGTGAGCATTTGAAGTAAACAAAAGCAAATATTTGCTATGGAATGACTACTATCATGATAACATGCCAGATAAGTGAGTGGTTGGCCAAAACAAAAGATCATACACGAAAGTGTTTTGTCTTGAGTAAGGAAAATAAAACTTCATCATTTGCTGATTTTTGTTAGCTAGAAGTTTAATTATATAGAGAGTAATGCCTTGGTTCATGAATGCTTCTGTTTGAGAACAATAAGTTTGCAAACAGAAGTATTTGGTAAAATTTTGCTTGCATTTATGAACTCTGGATGGTGTGACAAACACAACTGTGGCCATCTTCCTCACATGGGCATGAACATAGCTGTCTTCCCTACAATTATGGAGCAAAGTTTACGAATTGAGGTGCCACTGTATTGGAATGCAGCCAGCCACAGCCCTACCTTTTCTTTTGTAGCTTTTGAGAAGGAAGCATTTGGTCCTGTTCATACACTGTGTGCTGAAGCAGTTAGGTAGCTCATTCTGTGCAGCTTGCATCACTTCTGACCACTGAACAATGATTGGCACTTTTCTGACTGACTGCACAGTCCCGGTACAGTTTGACTCCTGCTCAGCCCTTAGACATTGAAAGTGTACCACCCTCACTGTCAGAACTACTACATGTACCCTACCCAAATCTCAAAGATTAGGTCAGACTCTCTGAGTCACTGAAAGGCATCCCATTTCCACTGCCATGGGAGCTGCATTCTATTTTCTTGGCTAAGCAGAATATCTTCATACTGAAATGACCCACAGAAACTGGAAAAGACCTTATATCTGTAGCTATACATGCAAAGCCCTACCTGCTATTCAACTCATCTCATATAAGAGAGCTACTCCTCAGCAGGAGAAATGTCACAAATCTCTGGAGAGGAGGTCACTCAGTCACCTGCAGGTGTTATCTATGTTGTTTATAACTGAAATTACATGATACCTACACTACTCCATCGACTGAAACCAAAACCAATGTGGTCAACCAACTGAAAACTTAAGATATATTGCCAGGAAAATGTTTTTCACCATGAAAACTACCCTATCAAATTGTGGAAAGAATTTATCCACTAGATGTGCAAATATCAATGTAGGGACACAAGAAACAGGAAAAAAATCTAAGCAGCATGATGTTTCCAAAGAAACACAAAAATTGTACACTACAAAAAGAAAATTGCTTGGAAATTTTCACGATAATGATTTTAAGGAAACTCAGTGAGATAGAAGAGCACACAGACATAAAATTAAATAAAACATCCAAATATAGGAAAACTGAGGGATTTCAACTAGATATAATTAAAAATTTTTGAGAGATATAATAGTCAAACTCCAAATTCCAAGACAAAGATAAAATTCTAAAAATATGAGAAGAAATATCAAATCTTACACAAGGGAGTCCCCATTAAACTAACAGATTTTCACTAGAGATCTTATAGGCCAGATGACAACAGGGTCATATATTTAAAGTCATAAAATAAAAGCAAAACAAAAGTTTTTACCAGGAATGCTACACACAGCAAAGCTCTCTTTCAGAAAGGAAGGTGAAATAGTTTTTTCCTAAACCAGCAAACACAGAGAATCTATCATCACCAAAGGAGTCCTCAAAAAAGACAAAAAAGGAAATCTTAAGGGACTTCAATATCTAAAGCCAAAGGATGGTAGGCAGGTAACACATGGAAGTATAAAACTCACCAGTAGAGTAGAGACCAAAAAGAATAAAAGCTTATCAATACAAAAACAATCAAACTGCTAAGACGGACAATATACAATGGAACAAAGTTTGTACAAAATAAACAAAACAAAATTAAGAAAGTGAAAAAAATTCATAAATCGATAAAAACTTTGAGAATAAAATACTTGATTTTTCATAAATAGTATACTTAGATAAGCTGAGTGGATTAATATATATAAATATTAATATATGATATTAATATATATATGGATTAATACATATCTGTTATATATCTATCTGATATATATATGTATATATATATATTAGATGGTACATTATGCCATCATAAGATGCTCATTTTGTCAATAAAGATACACATAGACTGAAAATAAAAAGTGTCTAAAGAATAAAAGAGCGATAAGGAGTATATGCACTTTTATAAAATTCAGTACAATTAAACTTATAAAAATAGGACAATCTTATTTTATAATGACAAGATCAGTTAAAGAGAACTGGAAATGACGATTTGTAAATACATTTGTATTTAATGTCACAGCAATGAGTTATATAAAGCAAGTATTAGAAGATCTAAATGGAGAGGTATATACCAATAAAAAATAGCTGAGGACTTTAACTCCCCACTTTCACCAATGGAGAGATAATTTTTAGACTAAAAGAAATGATCAACAAAGATACACTGGTGTTTAATGATATGTGTATATTCAAGCAGAAATCATAAAATGTGTCATGCAAAAGCTGTGGGATACATATTCTTTATATCAACACAAGGAATATTCTTTGAAATAGACTGTACTTGTACATTGAATTTGTACAACAAATTCAAAAAATATCATGTATCTTCTGTGACCACAATAGAATATAAGTAGAAATAAATAAGAGGAACTTAAGAAATTATATAATGATGGAAATTAATATGTCCTTAAATCACCAATGGGTTAATAAAAACATCAAAAGGAAAATTAAAAAATTGAAATAAACTAAGAAAGAGAGACAGTATACAAATTCCTACAGGGTACAACAAAAATAGAAACAATGGCATGATTATAGCAATAAGTTTCAAAATCAAAAAGCAAAGAGATTTCAAATGAAAATGAAGAACTTAATTGTGCAATTCGGAGCAATAATTCACCAAACCCAGTTAGGCTCAGGAAAGAAGTGAGAATTCAGTGTAGAAATAAGTAAGATTAAAGAATCAATAAAATTGACTTTCTAAGAAGATAAATTAAATTTTAAAATCTTTATCTAGATTACTGTCCAAAAGCAAGAAGCTCAAATAAATGAAATCAGGGATAAAAATAAACATGACAATTGCTAGCCCATAAATACAGGGAATTATTAGATTTTAATCAATTCATATATATCATAAAGCTGGAAAATCTAGATCAAATGGATAAATTTCTGAACACAGTAAACCCATTAAAATTCAATCATCAAAACATACGAAATCATGCTAAGCCAATAACATACAATAAGACTGAATTGGTAACAAAATTTTCCCAGCAGAAAATGTCTAGGACTAGATAGCTTCATGCTGAATTTATTAAATTTTTAAAGAAGAGCTAACAATTCACAAATTATTCTAAAAAGCTGAAGAAAAATCCTTCTTAAACTCATATATAAGCCAATCTTACCCTAATATCAAAACAGTCAAAGACAATACAAAAGAAGAAAAGACCTTTACAATGAAAAAATCACTGACTTAAAAAAATGGAAAAGAACAAACATCAAAAAAAAGGTAATTTATATTGAAAGATTTGATATTAAAATGTCCATATTATTGGTTCTCAACCTTTCTAATGTCATGACCCCACAATACAGTTTCTCATGTTGTGGTGACCCCAAACCAAAAAAATAATTTTGGTGACTACTTCAAAACTGTAATATTGCTCCAGTTATGATTTGGAATAAAATACGTGTTTTCCGATGGCTTTAGGCAACCCCTGTGTTTGGGTCATTCGACCCCCACTGGGGTCGCAACCCACAGGTTGAGAACCGCTGGAGACCCATCTCTTAAATATTCTGCATCCTTCCTGACCCAGTAGTGCCACTGGCTTTGGTGATTAGACATTTAAAATCCAAGCTGTGTCACATGTCTTATGTACTGAAGATGTTGTGGAAAAGCAACTTTCATGTACTCTTGATGGGAATGTAAATTAGTACAGTATTATAGTAAACAATACAAAATTTCCTCAAAAAAATAGAGGTAGAACTACCTTAAAATCCAATAAGTTATACTTACTTGACAGGGGAGATACCACAACTATGAAGGTGGTTTTCCCCAGGGCAGGGCATATCCTTTGCATTCTGGGTGTACTGACCCCTGTGATTTCCCTAAGTACTGGAAACTTGACTGCATAATTTGTGGTAGTAGGGTATTGTGTTTGTGCTCTTCCCTGAAAGAAAGAAAAAAAAAAAAAAAAAACTATTCAATGATCTCACTATGGGGGATCCAAGTTGCTATGGCATGTGTCTAGACAGCCCCCCCCCCCAAAAAAAAAGCCTCATGCAGTCACGGGTAGACCTTTTTCAAAGGTGGCTGAATCAAGAGTATGAGATTGATTCATGGTGCCATGCTAGGTTTAAGGTTGCTAGGATTAAGGGTGAGGGATTATTAAATAGTTCACTGATTGGTTTGACATTACCATAATACTGGTAGCCTAGATACAAGGGACAGTAAAAGGTTTATCTTGTTCCTTCCTTGCTTTATGACCTTCTGTTTGCCATGAACTACTTATCCTCTCTGCAATGCCTCTCTGCTGTGCCACTTGCCTTGGAGCCAGGCAATTATGGACTAAAACCTACAAACTGTGATCTAAATGAACCTTTGCCTTTTAATTTGGGGTGTTGGGTACTTTGTCTCATCAATGAGAAAAAAAATAACTAAGACACAAGTATATTCAAAACAAATGAAATCAGCAAAATGAAGAAGAGGAAACACTTATACATTGTTGGTTAGACTGTAAATTAAAGTGTCCAGTATAGAAAATGATATAGTTCTCAAAAAACTAAAAAACAGAACTACCAGCCGGGTGTGGTGGCTCATGCCTGTAATCCCAGCACTTGGGAGGCTGAGGCAGGAGGATCGATGTGAGTTCGAGACCAGTCTGGGCTACCAAAGTGAGCTCAAGGCCAGCCTGAACTGAACACTGAGACCCTGTCTCAAAAAGAAAAAGACAAAAAAATAAAAAACAGAACTACCATACAACCTAGCTATCCCATTGCCAAGAATATACCCAAAGACAAGTCAGTATGTTGAATCACTATTAATAATCTCCAAGATATAAAATCATCTGAATTGTCTATCAATGCATTATAAGGAACAAAATAATAAAATGATTATTGATCAATACAAAACAATGAAATTCTGCCACTTTTCAGCAGTGCAAGTGCAGCTAGAAGATAATTTAGTAAACGAAGTTGGCTGGGCCAAGAAAAATAGCACACATTCTCATCTATATATGGGAGCTTTAAAAAGCTGATTTCATTGAAGTAGCATAAAATATTGTTTAATGTTATTAAGGAGATAGGACAGGATTGCTTAATGAGTATAAAGACACATTTAAGATAAATAACTAATTGTTATATGGCAAAATGTGATGACTTTAGCTTACAACTATTTATTTTATATTTTATGAAGAACAGGAAGAAATGAGTCTGATGGACTCCAACAAATCATAATGATGAGTATTTAAAGATATGGAAGTCTTAACTACATTAACTTACTATTACACATTTGTACATATACAGAATTATTATACTTCATCTTAACTTAGTTACTTTCGCATCTTCACATGCAGTAATACCTTCAGCTTAAAGAAGACATTTATTTTATTTCCTGGTTACAGAGTGTGGTTGGTTGGCTCCAAGGAGAAGACACCATGATAGAGGTGTCTTCACTGAGGAATGTTCTTTCTGTTACGATGGCAAAGAAGGAGGACGTAAAGGTATGAGCTGGGGAGAGTTATATGTATTACAGTGTCACACTCCCAGTGCCTCTACCCAGGCCACATCGCCTAACACCTTCATAATTCAACCCCTTTCAGAAGCCTACATATAAGTGGAGGAGGCTTTCGGGGAACAACCATAACATTGCTAAACCATCTAAACCATAACATGGCTCTCTTGTCTACCAAAAGACTCACATGCAACTCCTTACGTGAAATACATTTAGTTCTTTGCTAAGAACTGCCAAAGTCCAGCACTCGGGAGGCTGAGGCAGGAGGATTGGTGCAAGTTCGAGACCAGCCTGGGCTACAAAAGTGAGCTCAAGGACAGCCTGAACTGCACAGTGAGACCCTGTTTCAAAAAGACAAAAAAAAAAAAAAAAAAAAAAAAAAGAATTGCCAAAGTCTCAGCTATTCTAGCAGTGATGAAAAGTTCATATCCTTTGGGCTGGCCAAATAGCTCAGCAGATTAAAGTGCCTGTAAGCAGGTGCCAGGACTGGGGGTTCAATTCCTGAGCCTGCTGCTCCCCCACCCCACCCCAGGCAGACTGAGAGGGCAAGGGAGACTGGGCATGGTGGTGTGTGCCTGTAATCCCAGATCTTGGGGGGCTGTAAACAGGTGGATCACTATGAGTCCGATCTAGTAGTGAGGCCTGAACACCCTGTGGACCTTTCCCTAAAAATACAAATAAAATAAAATAAAATAAAATAAAATAAATACAGACTTTAGCCTTACTGTTCATCTTCATTTTCAGGAATGTAACTACTTTGGAAACATGTCCTCAGAGACTGTGTTTACAATGAGCCTACAAGTGATTCCTCATAGATGATAGTAATCTAATCACCCATCACTGTCTGCAAATGGGGAGGTCCAAATATTGTCTATTAAGCACATTGTAAAATATTGCATTTTAACAATTCTTTCTTTACTTAAACAAAGACATACACACAGATGAATGATATTTGAGTATCATGCTCATTCCTTATAATACATATGTGCAAATATAGCATGTGTGCACTGTTTGGAGTGGATGAAACTAGAGATTTATGATAGGGGCAGGGCTGGCACAAAGCTGCCTAGAGAACAAACTGTGCCTGAGGCAAGCCGTGAAAACAACCAGCTCCAGTCTGGGGAACAGCAGGCACCCAAGCCAGTGTAAGCAATGGGTTACTAGGCAAAATGGCATCACATGACACCAAGCTGCCAAATGGATAAATAAACACACTGCTGTGGTTTCCTTCCATGGAAGAGAGGGCTCCACTGGATCTTGGCTGTGGCAAAGAAACCTTGCACTGAGTCTGTTCACAACAAAATGTTTTTCCAAGAATGAACTGTAAGGCAAAGGGGAAACTGAGGCCAGAGTCTTGGAGGAAAAGCAGACTTAGAAGTCAAAGTGGTCATAAAATGGACTTCTTGAAGTGCAGAGGATAAGTCACAGGAGTAAAATAGCTCCAGCAGACAAGATAAGGAGAAAGTAAGGGCTGGGCTAGGAATGCTTACAATAGTAGTATGCATTTTACCCAAGTGTCCTAGGTAGATAATAGATACCTTTAAAAAAAAATGATAGCCGGGTGTGGTGGCTCACTCCTGTAATCCCCATTGGTGCGAGTTCGAGACCAGCCTGGGCTACAAAAGTGAGCTCAAGGCCAGCCTCAACTGCATAGCGAGACCCTGTCTCAAAAAAAAAAAAAAAAAAAGAGCACAAACTTTGTTCTAATTCTTTTACTCTTTACCACAGAGTCTCAATTCTCAGTGGGTTGAAAAACAGGGAGTTCTCCAAAACTTCAGGCCAGGCTAGATATTTCATTTGGAAACTTAGTGTTAGCCAAAGATACTTTGAAACATTTGAGCAGTATGACTAAGACTTATACTATTCAGTTTTATCTAAACCAAACTAGTGTTTCAGTAATATAATTAGTTCCCTATTTTTTTTCCTATTTCCTACTTCCAAGTGTTTCACTTTAAGCTTTACATAGTTCCTAAAACTTTTTTTTCTAGATCAAGTATTTATTTTAATATATCTCCCCTGACTCCTGCAGGTATTCAAAATGGTAGCTCTAACTGTAAGGATCTGAACAAATTTTATTTTCTTTCTTCCGTTTTTTTCTGAGAAGTCTCAATACTCATGTTTCAAAACTTACCTTGCCCTCAAAGTAATTCCTCTTACCAATGTTCCTGAGGACTCTACTTATATTCAGCTGGCTCCAAGGCAGAGCGGCACATGGCAGAGGGCAACCTTTCACAGTGGCAGCTATAAGAGCAAGAGAGCTGGAAGAACTAGAAGTTAGCTTAAGCAGCTAACTTCTCTTCCTACCTTACATTGAAATGCAAGTCACCTGCCCCAGGGGAGGTGCAGTACCCATTCTCAACAATAATCAATTGCAAATTCCAGAAGCTGCCCCAGGACTGCATGAGGCATTGGGGGGAACATTTATATACAAACTATAACACATGAGATGAGAAGTTCTCTTTTCATCCTAGTGTTTCTATATTGGAGTTTATTGACCATTGACTAAAACCTCCGGACCCATTAGCCAAAACAAACCTCTCCTCTTTAAAGTGTATGTGTCTGATATTGGTCATACACAAAGAAATTTGACTAACTCAAAGACACTCTGCAAGCCTGAAGAAAATGATTCAAATACTTCTCACTCACTTTATCCTCAGATCTTTATACGTTGTCTTAGTCAATTTCTTGATACTAAGACAAAAATGCCAAACATTCATAATTTACAGGCCAAGAGGTTTATTTGGGCTAATGGTTTTAGTCCACATTGAATGGCTCCAAGTCAGAAAGGCAATAAGGAAGGCCCTGTGTAGAGGAGAGCTGCTCCCCTCATGGTAGCTAGAGGACACAGAATGAAGAAGGGAGTCAGGGAGGAAGATCTGCTCTTTCAGGTCACACTCCCAGCGACCCACACTGCCTGACATCAAGGGAGCTGTAGTGTGCTTATAACCCAGTCACTCTGCAAACACATGAGATTTTGGAGGCTTTTTAGGTTTAAGTCATACCTTGTCAATTGACTGGCTAAGGAAAGTATAGAGATTGTTCTGGGAAAGGGTTTTTCTTTTCTTTTCTCTTCTCTTCTTTCTTTCTTTTTTGTGAAATGATTTTGATAGAGTGGAGATATTTACATAAATGGAGTATGTAAATGGAGAGACTTTTTAATTGTCAGAAAAATGGGCATACATGCATAAACACAGCAATGTCAAAGACTATACCAGAGACTTTTGAATCCAAAGAGAAAAATCAAGGTTGAGTTGATAAGGACCTCATTTATCATGTTCCAATCTAGCTGAAAGTAAGTAATGTTTTTCCTTTAATAAGTTCTTTAGATCCAGTACCCAGGCCCACTCGGTGTGTGAGACCTGACCCAGCCCACCAGAAGCACAATCTATCCAGTAGACAGGCCCGCCCCTGTGAGAGCTTTCCCGGCCGTCCAGCAGTGTAGCTGACCTTGCAGCCAGGCTCACCCCCTTGAGTGAGACCTAACCAGGCCTTCCAGTAGCACAGCACATCCAACAGCCCAGATTGACCAACCAACTCGTGGACACACAGTTCTGTACCAAAGGTCACTACTATACAGAATGATACAGACAAGGAGCAAAATGCAATCCCAGGTCCTGAGCCAACCTGGAACAAATACAGGAGACACTACCATAGAAGAAAATGAGGATCATGCAGCTGGAATCTCTGAATTAGTAGCATAAGAAGTAAACAAACAACTACAGAAACAATGTAGAAGAACTTGGATTGGAGATA
>PVJA010012524.1:0-51771 GCA_004027025.1 Myocastor coypus | reverse complement strand
AGTCATAAATATGTATGCAAAAATTTGGGAGCATCAAGCTATATAATACAAATTTTAAGGAACATGAAAAATCTAATAAACAATATCACAATCTTAACAGGGAACACTTACATGCTGTTATCTCAAGAACACAGGTTAATAGAAAATAAATTTAGAAAAGGACCACATTCTCAACAAACGAGTTTAGTAGTCATTACAGAGTATTCCGCCCAATATCTAAATATACATTCTTTTGAGCGACACATGGGACAATTTCTAAAATAAACTACAAACTAGTCCATAGATCATGCTTAAGTAAGTGCAAGAAATAAAAATTACCCCATGCATATAATGTAACCATAGTGCAATGAAATTGGAAATTAATGCAAAAGAAACTACAAAAACCCATAAATGTATAGAAATTAAATAACACTCCCCTGAGTAACCAATGAGTTATTGATGAAATGAAATAAGAAATTAAATGATATCTACAATCCAACTTAAATTCAGACACAATTTACCAGAATTTGTGGTATGCTATGAAAGCAGCTCTCAGAGGGAAACTTAGACCAGTGAACTCACAATTAAGAAAAAACAAAGTGGGAACAAATAAATGGTCTAATGCTACACCTCAAACTTCTAGAAAAAGAAGAGCAAACTAAGCCGAAAACCCAAACATAGGAAGAAATTGTGTAGATTAGGGTATAAATCAAACCAATTAATACAAAATAAACAATATAAATAATTAATGAATCGAAAAGCTGACTTTTGAAAGATTAAATAAAATTTATAAACACCCAGCTAACCCTATCATACAGAGGGGAAAAAAAAACCTCAAATTCAAGCAACAAGAAATGCAAAAGGTGAAATTATTACAGACCTTGTGGAAACTGAAAAGATCTTCAATATTTTTGTGAAAGTCTTTACTCACAGGGATCTAAGGCTCAGAAGAAATGAAGAGAATCTTCCTTCCTAGACATGTATAAATTACCAAAACTGAATCAAGAAGATATAAGAACTCTGAATAATGCGATATCAGCCAATAAAATAAAAATGTAATAAAAAGTCTTAACCAACAAAGAAAAGCCCGGGTCCTGATACACTCATAGTTGTATTTTTCAAGAAATTTAGAGAACCTTTTATCTCAATATTCCTGAAAGTCTTCGATGAAATTGAAAAGCAATAAATACTCCCAAAATTATTCCTGGAGGCAACACTTATACTGATACCAAAACAGAGTAAGATTGAACAACAAAAAGAGAATTACAGTCCAATGTCCCTCATGAATATAGATGCAAAAATACTCAAAAACTTAATAGCAACAAGAGTATAGGAAATCTTCAAGATTATACTCCATGGCCAGGTAGGGTTCATCCCAGGGATGCAAGGATGATTCAACATATACAAATCTATAAGTGTAATACACTCTGTCAATAGGGCTAAAAAAACGCCACAGGATCATCTCAATAGATGCAGAAAAGGCATTTCACAATCCAAACCTCATTCATAATCAAAGTCCTACAGTACAATATAATAAATGGCCTCTGCATTAATTTTATAAAGCCATCTATGACAAACCAACAGCCAACATTATTTTATTATATTTTATTTTATTTTACTTTTATTTTATTTTATTTTATTTTAATTTAATTTAATTTTATTTTATTTTATGTTACTTTGGTCCAATGGCATCTGAATTTTTATTTCCTTGCTATTCCCCAAGGGCACCCTGCTCCTGTTGCTTCAGTGTCTCAATACTTTTGTGTCATTGGTCTCAGACAATAATTTTTCATCCAAGATTTTGTGGGTGTTGTTTCTATGGATGGTCTGTACCGAAGTGCTGCTGGGCTTTGCTGAGATTGAAATCCACCCCATCTTCCAGTAAGTGGCGGTACAGGGCAGTCTCAGCCTCCAGCTTGGCCTTGATGTTCAGCAGGGCTTCCTAATCCTGGGCCTAGTGCTGCTCCTCTGTTCAAGTCTGTGCCAGCTCAGATTCCAGGTGCAGCAAGACCCTGTTGAGTTGCTCCATCTGCACAGCATAGCAGGCCTCCTTGTATCTCAGGCTGTTCCCCAGGCCAAACTTCAGATTTTTCATGGACTCCAGGTCAGTCTCCAAGGACAGGGCCATGCACTTCAGAGCTGTGAGTGCCGTCTTAGCTCCTCCAGCCTCAGCAGACTGTGATGGGGTTGCTTTGGTGTTCTCTTCTATCTGCTGGAACCAGTACTTGTCCAGCTCTCCTCAGTTTTTCTGAGACAGCGCATTAAATTTGTGATGCCCACTATGATTGGACGGGGACTTCTATAGATTGAGACTTGACTCATGAGTCACTGGCATTATGTGTTTTAGTACTGATGTGATTAACGGTCTGAGTATGGCTGGGATTATGGGTGTGGTCTAGGGTGAATATCCTAAGGCAGAGACCCTGATAGGAATATAAAGAGAGACAGAGAGACAGACTAGAGCTGTAACTGTTGCTCTGCTGCCCTGTTTGTTTGTCTGCCTCTGCCACAATTTTGCTGCTGTTTTGCTGCCATGAACTGGATGCGTTCCATCCTATGCCACTCAGCTTTGAGCCACCCAAATATCGACTAATACCGCCTCCCCAAACTGTGAGCTAAATAAACCTTTCCTTCCTTCTTTTTGAGTGTCGAATATTTGTCCCAGCTACAAGTAAAAAGTAACTAAGACAGAGGCCACGTGGCTGTTCAGGTTCTGCATGGTCTCCTTCTCAGTCTGGATGTTGCCCATGCCAGCCAGAACCCCTGCCCCTCCCATAGCCAGGCCCAAGGATGCCATGTCACCCCAAAGGATGGTGGAGTGATACATGGATTCCCCAGTGTCCAAGCCCCCAGTACCTGCATAGACTTTGGCAATGCACTGCTGGCCCACCCAACCCTTTAGCTGGGTGCTCAGACTGATCCCAGGGATGAGTAGTTGCTGAAGAAAGTGGTGGAGGGGTGGTGACACTCATGTTGCCCAGGAAGCAAAGCAAGAGAGCAGAACTTCAGTTCTGTCACCAGTGAAGACAAACCTAAATTGAGAAAAACTGAATGCTTCTACTCAAAAATAAGTTACAAGATACGGATATCCTCTATCACCACTCCTATTCACTATAGTTTTGAAAACATTAACCTAAGCCATTAAACAAGAGAGAGAGAAATAATCGCAATAAGAATAGGAAGAGAAGAAGTTAAACTACCATTATTCTCAGATGATAACAGGATCAATGAAACACATTAGAAGATGCACATTAAACTACAAACACTCTTAGCAACCTTTTCTATGACAAAAGTCTCAAATATGAGCACTGGGAGAAGGATAGCCTTTTTATCAAATGGTGGTGGAGAAACTGTCTGTTTACTTGCCAAAAACTACAATTAGATACAGGTCTATCACAATGCATAAAACTGAAGTCAAAATAGATTGAAGATCTAAATGTTAAACCAGAAACACTAAATGTAATGGAAGAGAAATTATGCTGAAATATTGAAAACATAGGCGTAGGTAGAGATTTCATGAATAAAAAACAAACAACAGGAAATGCTTCAAAGAATAAATAATTGGTATGTCACCTTATTGAGAAGTTTCTACGTGCCAAAAGAAATCATGAACAGTGTGAAAAGTAAGCCCACAAATTAGGAAAATATCTTAAATAAAAATCACGCAGACAAAGGACTTCTCTCCAGAATCTGTGAAGAAGCAATAAATATTAAGCTCATAAAATTAAAGAAACAATCCAAATACAGGCATCTGAGATGAATATATACTTTTCAGAGGAACAGATACAAGTGGCAAAAAATACACGTGTTATGGTTTGTGTCTAGTTGTCCTTCCACAGCCCCTTTCGTTCATTTGGTGGGGCCTCCTTAGATTGAGACTTGACTCATGAGTCACTGGGATTATGTGTTTTAGTATGGATCTACAGTTTCAAACTTCATCTATGATCCCTGGAATTATGTGTTTTAAGTACTTCCGGGATTATGGGTGTAGTCTAAGGTGGACAGGCAGAGGCAGAGAGCCTGAATATAATATAAAGAGAGACAGACTATGCTGTTGCTCTCTGCTCCTCTGGTTGGTCTGTTGCCTCTGTCGCCATTGTTGCTGTTCCGCCACCATGAACTGCTGCTCTCTGCCATGTGCCTCTCTGCCTTTGAGCCAGCCAAGTATGGACTGAAACCTCCAGTAACTGTGAGCTAAATAATCCTTTCTTTCCTTCATTTTGGTGTCAGGTAATTGTCCCAGCAATGAGAGAAAAGTAACTAAGACAACATGAAAAAATGTTCCACAGAACTGATCATTAGAGAAATAGAAAATAAAATAAATTTGTGATACCATCTCACCACAGAAAGAATGGTTGTCAGTGAATAACAAATATTCGAGAAGACACAGGGAAAAGAAACACTTATCTATTACTCTTGGAAAAATAGAATGATACAACATCAGTGTGGAGACAACTGAAAAAATTAAGATTGAAAGTCCTAGTCAACCCGGGTATTGTCCTGGATATCTTTCCAAAAAAACCTAAATATGCCATGTGCGAGTGATATATGTGCACCCACCTACTAATATTGTGAGTTGAAAAATCTCCAATTTTGTTTAATTCCAATAGGACTAGGTCAAGTGCAAATAAGCGGAAGTGAGATAAGTGAAAGTACCATGCTTCCTTGTTAAACTGAAAGTGGTTGATTGAGAGGTGTGTGATTCAATACAGGAAGTATCATGTACCATTCTATTGCCGGAATCTCCGTATTTAATACAAGAATTTTAGAGCCAAACAAGAAGCTGCCCACAGGTACACATTTAGTGACAGATTTCCATGAAAATCTTCCAGTTAGGTGAGCAGATGTAGCATTTCAGGATTCTTCTATGGAATAAAAAGACCCTTCCAGGACACAGGCTATAAAGTTTTGGTACATTTGATCCATTCCTTCAATCATAAAACAATTGTTTGGCATATTCTAATGGAAATCTTAAGGAAATAAGAGAAACTGGCAAAACACCTGCTATGGGTGTGAGGATAATGAGAAGATACGTTTGAGCACTTAGAAGTTAGGGGCTGTATAAAACTATGGGATATATGAAAATTGGCTTCTATTTAGAAGCTGTACTTCTCAGATGCACTTTAAGATAAATGATGAGAAAGAGATATTGGCAATTTGAAGTAGAAACAAAGATAGGAAGTAGGTGGTAGATGAAGTCAGTTCCAGATAAATGATAAAGTTCTGCTAGGTTACCTGGTGGTATCAAGACATTCAGTATTATACAGAAAAAGTGAATTTGCTTATTGGATTTTCTTCTGGAATGGAGTTTAAGTGTGGCTATATCAGAAAAAGATGTGCAAATATGTAAGTCCAAGTGTGCATATAATTGTATATGCCTGTCATCTTCCCCATAAACACCATTGGACATCCAAATTCTGTATAGGTTATTAAATTTAGGGAAAGGCTTAAGGGACTGAAATACTAAACCAGAAATTCAAAAAATGAGTATTTTCTTTATTTCTTTGAAATTTATTTTAAAGGGGCCCGGCGGGATGGCTCAGTGGTCTAAAGCGCCTGCTTGGGAAAGCTTGGGCGGCTTCAGGGACCACGGTTCGATCCCCGGCACCACATGCTACGCCAGCCCTGCCCTTGGGGTGGGCTGAGCCGGCCATAAAAATGAGTGAATAAACAAAAAAGGTTCTGAAACAAGAAAAAATAAATAAATAAAATTAAATAAAATGAAATTTATTTTAAAAAGATATCTTGCTGCCTTTTTGTATGTAGAGCCTATATGTGTATATTTGTAGCTTATAAATAAAACTATCCTGAGCTCAGTGTGATTAAACTGTTTGAGACTTCACTTGAAATTAAATTCTTATTCGACTTTTTCCATTTTTATAATGTAACCTGCTTCATACACATAATAAGTTCATCATTTATGGCACAGTATTACACCATTGTAGATAAATAATATATTTTCTTTATTCACACATCTTTGAAGGGCACAAAAGGTATTTCCAGAACTTAGCTATTATAAATTGTGCTGCTATCAATATGTATTCCTATCTGTTTCTACATCCTTGATAGAATACTTGCATTTGAAATTGTGATTTAACCAGATAAACATCACCTATTAGATGTGACACATGCATTTCAAATATACAGTCTAAATATAAATTCATTAATGTCAATGTATAATTATTTAATTTAGAAATATATATATATATATATATATATATATATATATATATATATGGGTTAGTTTAAGTGGAAAAATCTATTAGAATACTGATGGCTTATTTCTTTTATTAATCTCTGCACAGTAGTATCATCTACCTGTCCTTCACTTTACTAGTTTAATGAGTAAGCATATCCTTCAAGGCAATTGACCTTAAGTTCAGTGATTTTGGCATCTCATGCCTCAGGAAATATTAGATATTTTTCATTGTCCAAACTTAGGAGAGGTCCTACTGGTATTTCAACGGATAAAATTCAGTATGCTTCTGAATAACCTATAATGCTCAAGAAAGTCCCTGACAACACATGCTGTCTAACCCAAGATATCTATAGTCCTGTGGTTGAGAAATCTTGAAATAATGTCCTATCTAATTTTTTTAAATTTTTTCTTTTTATTAGTATATGTTCATAGAATATGATTATTTTTATAGTGAGAGTTTAATACGTTTACATAAAACATCTTAAATCATTTTTCAACCCTTACTACTTCCCTCCTTTCTTGCTTCTTCCATCTTGTGCTTTCCTTCCTTTTGCAAAAGCTATAGTTTTAAAAATTCTTTATTCCCAATTGTCTTATACTCCTCTCCTTTTAATTCTATCTTTTGTTCCCCTTCTCTTTCGCAAAAGAGCTACCTGCTTATCCCCTATTATCTACTTTTATTATCTTTTTCATTTATATTTTGAGTTTCTTGTACAAAAGATATGATATTTATGCTTATGTGTCTGGCTTATTTTATCTAACATTATGATCTCAGTGTGCATACATTTGTTACAACTGCCCCAAGTTTATCCTTTATGGAAGAGTAGTGCACCATTGTGGATAAGTAACACATTTTCTTTATTCACACATTTCTGAAGGGCATAAAACTATTCCAGAATTTAGTTATTAAAAATTGTGCTACTATCAATATGGAAATGCATATATTTCTGTTTCAAAAATGTAGTAAATTATTTACTATGTTGAAGTTTAGAATTCTATCATTTTTTCTTTTGAGAAAGAATGAATACATTTTAATCATATACAAAACTAATCAATCAACTCAGTTAGACATCACAGTACTAGCCAAGTAATTACTGGTCTATTTGTAAGAAATGACAGTTAAGTTACATTTCCCTAACAATCTTTTTAAACTTACACCTCAAAATCTTTATAAAATAACAGGCTTACAGGTTTACAATAGGCCAATGATTTGCTTACTACTTTTTTATTTAATATTTTTTATTGTTTAAATTTACCAATGGTTATATTACATATTTTCATCATCAGATCAGTTTAGATTAATATACATAGGTATATAAGGTTGATCAAACAATTAAACCATAACCCTTCTAAATCAACCTTACTTTTTTTGTCTTTTCCCCTTTCCTTTCTTTGAAAGTTGACATATTGCATGTTGTCCTCACAATCGTTCTACAGAGTACAGTGTGTGGGCATGGCCCACCTCCCTCTTGATGTTGCTTAGAAAAAAAAAAGAAAAGAGTATACTTCTCTTTTAACTAAGAGGAAGCAGATACATACACAGTCCAATGTTCTGCAATTGCAGTGGGCCACCAGTGAAGCTTGTAATGGTGGAGGCTATTGAATCTAAGCCTCCTAAAGCTCATCTCACCAATCTAGCTCTGCGTTTCATGCATTGTAATTAAGCATTTTTTTTTCTTTCTGGGTGGTCAAGGGCAAGTCCAAGAAACACCTGTAAAACAAAACATTCATTTTTTTTGTATCTTCCAGGGTCAAATCCCCTCAGGATTAAGTTTGAGATCATAGACAGTACTTTGTAGAACTGTTGTTAGTGTCAGCCTTCTGGATGAGTCACGGCCATTGCTTGGCCATTTTGCTTTCTGTGAAAGCCTGAGAGAATGTTTTTCTCTGGGTGACTCTCCTTAGAAGCACTGCAGTTCATTCATCCCTTTCCTCTGAGGTCCCATAATCTCCTTGACCAGGAAATTTGGGACACCTCTGAGTTATAGGATATCACAGCACAGGTTCTCTTATATCCTGGGTCTTTATTGACCTTGAAGCGCTAGGGCCAAAATATTGGCTATCCTTATAGCGCTTCTTTTCCTCCAATTTTTGGTTTGTTAACTTTCATTCTTAATCCTCCAGCAGAAAAGCTTTGTTATACTATTACTCTATAACATAGGTACTTGAGCTTATCATCACTGGCTTTCTCAGTATCAAATATCTTAGACTTATCTTGGAAATGATATGTTCTGGCCATCATTGATATTCTAATAACTTTCCATACAATGTGATATAAGCAGTTACACAATTTTGACACAGATATTTGGAAATTCAAGGAAATACAAAATTGTAGCCTGTCAAGAATATGGTATTTGGCCCAGTCTCTTATTTTCAAGTACTACTCTTGAGAGAATGACAGTAATTGAGTTTACACCAGGAGCAGTACATATCAAAAAGACAAGAATGACATGTATTCCAAACATAGTTTTAGCATTACATTGTGCTATAATCAATATGCTGAACCTTTTGAGGGTTCTTGAGACCAATATTTGTTTCATCGTGTGTACATAAGTGTATGGTTTTGCTATTGATATGTTTTCTCCTTTATCTGCTTCCAGTCACTTCGTTGTTTAATCCATAACACATTAATGCTTACTACTTTAGAAAATCTTTTTTTAAGAATTGTGGACTAGTTAAAAAAAGAAATAAAAAAATAAAATGTGGACTAGTTGATGACAATAACAGTATGAAAACAAATATTTAAATTCTTTAATGTAAAGTTACATGAACAAATTAGATAGTATGTATAACATGTCATTTTATAGCACACAATAATCGTGATCATTTTATTTAAAACTATGAGAACAATTTGTATGCTTTGAGTTTTAGGCTCTGTAATGAAGATAAATCAATTTAATACTAATTTCAGATTCATAAAGAAGTTTCCAATGATAGGTGTCATGGTATATATAGTTTTAGGTGAGAGTGAACTTTGCAAAGAGAACTGTGATTAGAAGTCTAATTGCATTTGAAAAACAGATTCTGTTTGATTTCTCACCTTATCATGATCATTTTGAACTGTATGAATTTAATATGCCATTAAAATGCTCTAAAAGATAAAATGCTGTAATATTTAATCCTATACGTACCCACTTTAAGTTCAATTGCTTTATTTTATTTATTTATTTATTTATTTATTTATTTTATTTTATTTTTGCGGGACCAGGGTTCAAATTCACGACCTTGCACTTGCCAAGCAGGCACTTATGTCATGGAGCTATTTCACCAGCACCTCAATTGCCTTAAAATGAAGAATAATTTAGAGGTTATGAAGAACAAAATAATATATCATAATCCCATCATATATTGAATTCCACACATCATAAGAAGAGATATTTTCTATAAATCCTTACAATACATAGGAATATTTTATGTAAAAATGTAGAAGAGAAACAAATGGAAGTCAGATTAAGGAAGATTACTTGAGAGTAATGATGAAGTCATGAGAGTAGATAAAATATAAAGTGAAGCCAAAAAACATAAATTACCATAGTAGAAACTTATTTTTCTGTGTTGCCTTTATTATTGTTTCTATTTTCAGAAAAAGAATGTAAAAAAAATAAAATACTGTAACCTTAAAAATATAAAATATTTTTGTGAAATGGTTTAGTTTAAGCAACTGCTTTACTCAAATGCAGAATAGCAATTATATAATACTTTCCTAAGAGAAAAAGGACAAATAACTTACTAGTCCTGTGTCTATTATTGGAAGACTTCAGTTGTGTGAATTCAAGAGAAAGCTATCATGGTTTGTGTGTTTTTCATAATCTGCTGTTTGATATTTCATCATCATATTTCTTTATGATCAGCCAGATTTTGCTGAACGTCCAGTGGAGAACAAAATTGCTAATGCAGAGTTATGTTCATGCAAATAAAAAATATAACAGTGTAGTATTGACACAATACCTCTCAATTGTTTTTATAGTCCACAGAATAAAATTCTATCCTGAGCAATAACCATTATATTGATTGTGCATCCCAGCTCTTATTACTCAACATAGTTTTGCAAAGTATTTGCAAGCTTTTTAAATAAGAGTAAATGAACTTTAATTTTTAGTAAAATAAAACGTCTGTCATTAGAGTATGTACTAAGTCTGTAAAAGTCAAAAATAAATTATATAGTATACATCAGATACATCATCCTTCCATATGATAATAAAATAATGTCTTTTGTGCATCCAGCATCTATGGACATGGGTTGGAAAAATATCTATGATGTGTTGTTAATTTAGGAGAAACAAATTGCAAATCAATTCTTTTATACTATGTCCAAATGCACTTCTGTATAAATGTGTAAATCAATCATAGTAAAGGTATATGGTAGGCTTGTGAGAAAAAGTTGAAGACAAGTTAAAAAGATAATCTTATTTTAATTTCATATTTGATTTTTTTTTTGCAGTGAGAAAATAATCACTTCACTATTTTAAGTCTGGTAAATAATGAATGACTTCATCCTTGGCATAGACACCCTAGTCATTGTGGCTGCAACACTGGAAATAACTGCTAATATGAGAAGGCCATTTGCATAATTATCATAGATACTGGTTTTAATTCTTTCTCTATCACACATCACCATGTGAACGATCCTAGAGTAGTGAGGCTTTTTCTGTTCTCCACATTCTTCATCTCTTTCAGAAAATGGAAGCCTTTGTTCTGTTTTAGTATTTCAAGTATTTTTCAGTTGATCAGAAATTAGTTTAGACCATAAATCAACCCGACGGACCTATGTTGCCTCTTTAAACTTTCCTTTCTGGTTCTGTCACAACATCCCTTTGAGGAAATGAAAATTAACACTCGTAATAATAGTCTTCCCAAAGGAATACGAATAGGGTCATGCATATAAAAAGTGTTTATACAAAAGGCCAACTACAGCTGAAGGTATGATGACTCTATTTTGACTTGCTTGCTGCTTGTGAATGATGTGTCCAGGTCACCATTTTTGCCGCTACCTGACCGATCACCTGGAATGTAACTGCTGAACTTCTCCTCTATCAAGCTCAAGAAATAATCCATGTCATCTTGGTAGTTGCAAGCCCAAACTCAACTGTTTAAACCATACTGTTCAATCCCTTGTACTGAATTGGCCAAAAGTTTCATGTGAAAGTTGTTCTTACTTGCTTCAATCTACTAAGCAAACCTGACTTCCACTCCAGATGTGTTTCTGCTCATTGTTGAGGTGCTGAACTTTAATACTTTCTTTTGACCATCAAAAATATCACTTATTACAGCATTTTGGAGGTTGAAAATAAGAGGATCACTATGAGTTGGATCTGTGTGGCGCGACGATGTAGGCCCTGTAGCAACTAGTAACTAATATATGTACTTCATATACTGCATCTTCTATCACAAGCTACAGATTTAGTAAAGAAAAAGTCATAGCTGGAATCTTATTGGAACAAAACATACAAAAAAGGAAGATTAGTCTATATTATTTGAAGCTAATCTTGTTTATAAACTGAAATTTCCTTCCTGTTCTGTGTGTTCACATGACTTCTTTAATTACTTAAGCTTTTCTTTCTGTTTCAGATAATATTAAACATGGATTATAACAAATTAGAGATGCATACATATAATATTTCAGTGTATTTGTATTATTTATCTCTGTGTAAAAATTATTGTGAAGTTTGAGACAAATAAAAAATTTCATACTGCCTGTAAGTCAGAAATGAAAGAGTAGTTTTTAGCTTAAGTGTATGATTGTGAATAATTCATGATCTTTCATGAGATTATAGGAAACCTGCTTTGAACTTAAGGAATACTTAAATAAATGCTTCTATTTAAAATATTTTCCCTATAATACATATAAATACTATAAATATATTTCCCTGCTGATCAATATACCATTGAATATTTATCATATAGTCGGTTATTTGAATGTTTTCCATATATGTAGTGCATCTAAAGTCCTCATAAAGATCCTATGAATTCATTTTATTACATGAAGAGCTGAGATTTAGGTAGTTTCCATGTCTCTAAGATTATGGATATAAATTTATCTAATAACTGAAATAGTGCTTTGAGGGCAAGATGTGACATTTCAAAGAAAATAAAACAATTATAAAAACTACAGAGACATATGCATGTTCATTAAATAAATCTTGAAACAGTGACATGAATGTTTATATGCATGGCCTTACTTAGTCAAATACATTTTTTAATCAATACTTATTTACAGTTCCTAGCCTATATACATCTCCCAACTGATAAAAACTACATTAAAGAAATTTCTAATTATGAAGTATATTTAAATGCAGACTATATCAAATGTCATGAAATGTCATATTTTCTCCAACATATGGGAGCATTGTTATCTGAAAATGAAATTACATTTCTTTTTATATCACACTCTCTTATGTACATTTCCTCATGAATACTGTACTTTTGCTATAAAACAGAAAGAGTGGATGTCTATTTCTTATTTTTTTTCAGGACCAGGGTTGGAACTCATGACCTTACACTTAGCAGACAACCACTTGTGCCATGGATCTACCACCCCAGCCACTGTTTCTTATTCTTTTTCATAAGAACACTACATGTTTTGAATAATTTTGTCAAATATATTATACTTTCTCAATTGTTTTTTTAATATTTTGAGGCATTTATTTTTAATTACAGCTAT
Organism: Myocastor coypus; assembly: GCA_004027025.1. NCBI lineage: Eukaryota > Metazoa > Chordata > Mammalia > Rodentia > Myocastoridae > Myocastor > Myocastor coypus. The sequence goes on along the minus strand of PVJA010012524.1, from coordinate 38,932 downwards.
TCAGACATCAAGAACTGCAGATATTAGAGAATGATAGGCTAAGCAACAGCTAAAATTTAAAAATTTTAATGTGTATAAGAGAAGGCTAGTCAGTAGCCAGTTTCACATAGGACTTTCAACATGGAAAAGTGTAAATATCAGAGGAAGAAGAAACACTGGAAGTGTGAAATTACCTTAAATAATGTCATTAGAGTGACTCACATATGCAGTTTTAAACATATGGCAAACACTGGATATTTCCTTCTATCGCAGCATGAAATGCTTAGCTGACAGCATAGTATAATTCTTTCAAGATTTAAAATAAATAGGAAATAGTTTCAGACCAGGTGTTGTGGTGCAAACCTATAATTTTAGCACATACAACGCTAAGAGAGGAGGATCGCTGTGAGTTTCAGACCTGTCTGTGCTAGGTAGTGAGTTGAAAGTCAGCCCTAATTCCATAGTGAAATTCTGTCTTAAAAAATCCTCATTCTATCCAATGCCCAAGGCCAATGTGCGATTGTGACCTCCCAGGACCCACTGGATCATCATTTTGCACAGATCCCAGGCCCAGCAGGTGAGTGAGACCACCCAGGGCCTGCTGGATGCACATTTCAGCCAGCACCCAGACCAGGCATGTGAGTAGAAATTCTTCTATGAGACAGATCCAGTGTGCAACCCTGCCACAGAATGCCTTGCAGAGAGGATAGAAGTAAGTCCCACCTAGCTTACCCAGCAGTAGAACATCTTACCAGAGATGCACAATGGGTTCACTTTCAAGGGTTGTAACAGTAAAAAGTAGAGCAGATCATCCAAGCCCAAGCCACACCCACCTGAGTGAGTTTCAACTTGGTACATCCAGAGCTGGTGCTAAGGCAATAACTACGAAAGCTGTACAACAAAGATCAGAAGACAGTGCTATACAATATGGGATAAAGAGGAACAAAATGTTTCTTAAGACCTGAGCCCACCAAGAGCAAATGCAAGACACAATAGCATAGAAGAAATTGGAAATCACACACCTGAAATCTCTGAAATGAGTAAGGAAACAAATGTAGAAAGCTATAGAGGAAATTAGATCAGAAATAATTTCTGAAGTAAAAAAAAATAAGTAACTATAATGAAAGAAGTATTAAATGCTTCTAAAGAAGACACTAATAAAAAATACAGGAGAGCAGAAAAAAGATGGAATCCTTGAATGAACAATGTAGGAAAGTAATAGAATGCATGAAACAGACTTAAAGTGCTATACAGGAAACGAAAACCTCAATCACAATCTAGCAAAATTATTTGAATGAAATGAAAGTAGACTTTCATACCTTGAAGACCCTGTTGCAGTAAGAGAAAAGGTAAGAAAAGATCTCTTAAAAACAACTGTGATGCAGGAAAAAAATAGTTCACCATCTGAAAGATGATGGAAATGTGAACAGTATAAGAGTAATAGCAATCAGTGAGAAAGGAGTCAATCCAAATGATATAAAAAGAGTATGACCAGAAGTAATGCCAGAAAACTTCCTAAATATGGGGAAACAATCTGACACTCAGGTAACCAAAGCATATAGAACTCCAAACAGCATCACCTCAATTAAAACCACACTCAGACATATAATAATCAAGGTCCCAGAAATTCAGCACAGGAACAGTATAGTAAAAGCTTCTGGAGAAAAGAAAGATCACATTTAAAGAAAAGCCCTTCACAATAATGGCAGCTTTATTTTAACAAACCATCAAGGCAAAAAAAAGAGCATGCAGCATGTCTTTCAAGAAAACAAATTCCAATCCAGACTGGTATATCTTGCAAAATTCTCTTTCAAGTATAACGGAGAAGTGAAATTCTTCAATGACAAAGAACAACCAAAAAATTTCATGATGAGAAAGCAAACCCTACACAGACTACTAAAAAATATTCTAGAGAGGGATCAAAATGACCACAACTCCATGAAGGAGAATGGAAAGAACCCATTAAATAGGTCAAACTATTAAACACAGGAGAAAAAAGAGGTATACAACAGCAGTCTTTCAATTATGCTTTTGTATACAGAAGCAAATATTTCCATTAGCGTACTCTACAAGTGGATTTCCCCTGCACCCTATGGATCATGATTATGTCTAGGTCTACGGGGTGGATATCAAGAAAATAGCAGTAGCTCAGTCCCACCAGTGACACCTGGACACCATTAAGCCTCACAACACTGTCCATGTTCACGACATACTACAAATTTGTGCAATATTCTATCCCAGAACTGTTATAAGTGCTGGTCATATATTTGACATTCCAGTGTTTATGTTATGTTTTATTCTTAGTAATTAATTCTTTGTTATCATGAAAACTTTTTCTTAGTTGATGTTTTTGTATCTATTAACCTATTCAAAATCTATGTGAGTACGCTCAATTGATTACAGATTTGTACATAAAATACACAACATTGTGACCTCTTAGTTGGACTCATGATTTAATTTTAATTTTGGAATATTGTTTTAAACACTTAATTTAATTATAATTAATTAATATTTAATAAATTCTCCATTGTTTAGCTTTAATTTTGTTTTACATTTTATATTGTATCTTTGGCTTATAATCTACTGAAAACTCATGGTATAATATATTCTCCTAGTATTAGAAACTTAAAAGATATAATTTCATTTTCCATTAACTTTATATTACCACTTCCTTGCCTTTTGCACACACATACACACACGTAAATATAACGTAACATGAGATTGATACTGTTTTGTAGAAATCTTCAACTACCTTTTAAATGGGTTAGTCTAATATAATTATATTTCACGCAGTCCTAAATAACTACTATTTTGAGATCTCTTTATTCTTTACACAGGACCATGCAGCAACTGTTCAATCCTTCTGAATTATGGTCTTTGTTATTTTCTATATGCTATGTCTGGAGGTATTAGAATATTTTGAGTTTATACAACTGGAAACATTTTAATTTTAGTTTTCAAATTATATTTGCTAAGTATAAAATTTAGTGAGGTAAGCTGGGCATGGTGGCACACGCCTGTAATCCCAGCACTTGGGAGGCTGAGGCAGGAGGATCAGTGCAAGTTCCAGAGCAGCCTGTGCTACAAAAGCAAGCTCGAGGCCAGCCTAAAGTATATAATGAGACTCTGTCTCAAAAAGACCAAAAAATAAAAATAAATAAATAAAATTTAGTGAGGACAGATCTTTGCTGTTAAGTCTTTTGAACTGTTTAGTCTAGTTTCTTGCCCACTTGCTCTTTTTTTTCTAACATGGAATGAGACGCTGCTTAGTTTTTAAAATTGTTTTTATTACTTTTAATAAGAAATAACAATGAGAAAATTTCAAAACATGTTAGTAGTACATTCCCAATAAATGATAAAATGCATATTGTTTTCCTCACAGTAGTTATTTATTTACTTATTAATTTATTCACTTATTTATTTACTTAATGGCCGGCTCAACCTGCCCTGGGGGCTGGGCTAGCACAGCATGTGGTGCCTGGGATCGAACCGCAGTCCCTGCTTTTGCCTAAGCTTTCTTAAATAGGCGCTTTAGACCACTGAGCCATCCTGCTGGTCCCACCTCACAGTAGTTATTTAGAGCACAGGATGCTTACATGATAATTTTTCTAATCACTATTTGTACAATAATTTCTTCTCATTGATCTAAGAGAAAGTAGTTGTTTACATAGTTCAATACTCCATAATTGTAGTAGAAGAACTGGCAATGTCAGAATCTATTGATTTAAGTGTTTCACAGCTCAGCATACTGCTCTAGCTTTACTTTTTTTTGCCTTGAGGATAAACTTCTCTGCTGAGTGGTTAAGGCCAATTTAAAGCAAGACCTGTATAACAAAATATGTAACTTTTGTGTTTCCCCAGGTCAGTCAAATCCTCTCAGGATATACCTTGAAACCATGTACAGTGTTTTGTAAACCTTTATTTAGTGTCAGACGTCTGGTTGAGTCATGGCCATTGCTTGACCAGTTTGCTCACTGTGAAAGACTGAGAGAATGTTTTCTCTCTAGGTGACTTTCCATAGCCACACTATACATCATCAGTCCCTTTCTTCTGTGGTCACAAAATCTCCTTGAACAGAAAATTTGGGATACCACTCAGTTATAAAATATTACAACACAGTTTCTCTAACTGTGTTGACCTTTCAGGGCTATGACCAAAAATATTGACTATCCTTGTAGCCATTCTTTTTCTCTAATTTTTGGTCTGTAAATTTACATTTTTAACCCTCCAGAAGAGAAGGTTAGTGCTACTATTACCCAGTACTTCCGCTTGATTTTTTTCTTCCATATCTTATATTTTTTCTATGTATTTGCTTTAATGTTTTTTTTTTCTTTACAATAAGTTTTGGACAATTTCATTTTTGTGTATGTTCGTATGACTTTATTCATACTATGTGAAAGGTTCATTTTTCTTGGAAATGTGGTGCTATAATCTGAACTGAAATCACCAATTATAAATCTTTAAATATTTACTTCCTATCTCTCTCTACATTTAGAATTCAAATTATGTGAATATACGTTTCTTGATTTTGGCACAGAATGAACTGTTCTATGACTGATCAGTAAATTCTTTCTTCTTCATTTTTAATTTAAACAATTTTTATTGTTGTATTCACTTAAGTTTGCAAAAATGTATTTACAATGGAAATCTATTATTAATCTCATGTTATGTATTCATTTGCAGAAATATTTCTTTAAAATTCACTCTCTACATCTTATATCTTTCACATTCTAATATTTGTCTATAATTTTAATATGCTTTATAGTTATTGATTGTCAATAAATTTAACAATGAGAAAAATGAAAAAAGTTTCATATTCTTATCTTATCATTTGAGTTTATATAATTATAAAAAATTAGTTGGCCTATACATTTTTACGTGTGAAATTATTGATAATTCACACAATTTTCTTTCTTTTACTTAGCACTCATTTTTTCTGATTGTGGAAAAAAAAATTAAATTAATTTAGGTAATTTGCCTTAAACAGATTAAAAGCTGAAGAAACAAGTTTTAATCAGCCTTAGTGTAAATTTATTTATCTGCTAATGGAAAATCTTCTATTTCAGGAGTACTGTGAGGAGTAATATTCCTACATCTCTTTTAGAAATACAGTGGCTAAAACATCAGTACTTGTATATAACTCATTTTTCCTTGGGTCACTTTACATACATTTAGTAAGTGCTTATGTCTGAAGCAGCATTAGAGAATATAATTTTTTCTTCAATACTGGGAAATAGATTCATTTAAGTTTCCAGTTGTAAAAAAGAGGCTTATGTTAGATAAGCTTCTATTTAGTTGCCTGGACATTTAAGACTTTCATTTTTTCAACCTAAGTAATAATTTCATATGAGTTCCAGAATAAAAGTATTAATGCATATGATATTCATAGCTCCACAAAAATGGTTAAATTTGTCTTTGCATTTCCAAACTCAAGGGCCTGTCAAATAGCTCAGTAGGCTAAGGTGCCTACAAGCAAGCACAGGAGCTAAGTGTTCAATCCCTGGGCTGGCCCTACTGGGTGCACTGAGAGGGCAACTGTGACTGAGTGCAGTGGCATGCTGTAATCCCAGCTCTTGGGAGTCTGTAAACAGGATGATCATTGTTAGTCTGATCTAGTAGTGAGACCCTGAACACCATGTAAACCTTTCCCTAAAAATTATAAGAAAAAAAGTTGATCGAGCAGGGTTCAAACTCACAACCTTGCACTTGCCAGGTAGGCACTTGCGCCTCGGAGTTATCTACCTGGCCCCAAGCTTCTATTTTTCCTCACAGTCAAAAAAATATAGCTCCGTGGTCTAGAGCTCCTGCTTATGCATGCTGAGGCAACTCTAGGAACCACAATTCGATCCTCAGCACCACATGCTGTGCCAGCCTCACCACAAAGTCAGGCTGAGCCAGTCATAACATAAATAAATAATTAAAGTAAAAAGAAATTAAGTATAAAATAAAAAATAGCTTATAAGAATATATAATAGTTAATCATGTTCTTTGTATGAACAGGATCCAAAAAAACCTTATATGTTGATAGATACTTATCAAGTAACATTCATATTACTTATATGCTCCATCATGAACTATATGGAAATTGAAAGATAAACATTCCACTCTCCTCAAAAATAATAAAATTTTATTATTGTAAATGACTCCTGACGAGTTTTTTTCTAGCAGTAGGAGACTTTCAAAGTCCTTTTCTTTCTTTCTTTCTTTCTTTTTTTTTTTTTTTTTGAAGATGTAAAATTGAAAAACTTGAAAGGAATTTGCTTTTTCCTGATTCTATTGAGAAGAGGTCAACAGCCAATGGGGAGTCAGTTCAGTTCTGCACTAGGTTATATTTTAAGTGATTTTCTATTCCATATAAAAAGGAACTTCTATTGGGAGTACTTTCTGTTTTCTCCCCTAATACCACTTCTATAAGTTTCTCCTGCCGTTTTGTGTTTGAAATATAGTCAGATAATATCTCCTTCTCCCTACATACCAATTGTTCAATCCAATATTTAGAACCTCTGTTTGTTTATTCACTCATTTTTATGGCCAGCTCAGCCCGCCCTGAGGGCAGGGCTGGCGCAGCATGTGGTGCCGGGGATCCAACCGCAGTCCCTGCAACCGCCCAAGCTTTCCCAAGCAGGCGCTTTAGACCACTGAGCCATCCCGCCGGGCCCCTGTTCAATCCAATATTGCCTTGCAGGTACCTATGAAATGCCCACTAAGACTGTATTCTCCAATACTCAAAGAAGTAAAATGATATGATAGTGCTGATAGTTTAGTAAAATTTTTGTGACTATTTTCCTCAGAGACACTTCTCTTCTTTGTAATAATGTGTCCCTTTATTTATGATGTAATACTACAATTTGAGATAGTTATTGTAAGACATTTAGTTCTTAGCCTGAGTCTAGTACTAATTGCACTAACATTAGAATTACTTATAGTAAATCAATTATCAATAATAAAATGGTGAGATAGAAATACAGAAATGGTTGAAATTTTGAAAACTAATATAAAATAAAATTTGTAGCTAAGCTTTGATACTTGTTACATTTATTAGAATGTTACTTTCTGAAGACCTTATTCATCCATCTATCATCCACATCCAAACCTGATGTCTGGTATGTAAGTGGAACTGAAAGGAACTGAATGTCTTCTCAAATCAAAAGTAGTTCTATTCCTAGAAATAAAAACTAATGGACCTTCACAACAACCTTAATGCATGGTTAAGTCCTATTTTAGTAGGAAGATTAACAAGGTGTTTTTACTGCACCTCTTTCTGTGAAAACCAAAACTATCACGTGAAATATAAAAAAGTAATTTTCTTAAAATCATTACTGAACTGCCAAAAAGAAAAGCATGATCAGACCAAATCTATGTGTAGCACTAGGGAGATAGCTCAATGGAACAAGTGCTTGCCTGGCAAGCACAAGGGCCTGAGTTCAGTCCCCAGTTAAAAAAAACAAATCTATGTGCAAACTGAAACCAGGAAATGTATTTGAGCAGAGAGACATTTTTTTTTCCTAAGGGGACTGAATGAATTTGATTTTATATGTTAAAAATTAAGGTACAAGGGGCAAAATCTAGCTGCACAAGCTTGAAAACTAACAGGAATCTTCTCTGTGAATATGGTGCCACACTGAGTGCCTTCTCAGGAAAAAATAACCAGCAGAGCTAAATATGTCTCATGTATACTCACTGTCAAGAATGTCAAGGAATAACCCCTAGATGATGAGAAAATGAAGTGTTCTCATTCATTCAAAAGCAAAGCATTCTGGTTGCAAACATACTTGCACAGATGAGAAGTTAAAAAAGCAATATTTCCCAAACGAGTTTGATTCTGCCAGACCCCTGATACAGAAACCTAAGGGGAAAAGCACTAGAAGAGCAATTCATAAGCAATTGTACTCTTGAATATAGACATAAAAGCCCTAGACTGATTATGATGAATGGAAGTTGCTATGTATAAAAAAGACACACTTGCAAAATATTAATTTACTGTTAGAAAGTCACCTGATGTAAGTTATCATATTATTGTAAAAGAGAAAATTCATACATTCACTATAGTGAAATAAAGGATATAATAAAGTGGAACACATAGGCAGGATAAAATAGAAAAAAATCTCTTAGCAACTTTGGAAGAGAGTGAGATTTTTTAACCTTTAAATATACAATTTCAAAGATTTCCATTTGAAATGTAAGGAAAATAAAGACTCTCCTAGAGAAAAACAAGGTAAAGAACTTGCATGACAAGTTATTACAGCTTATTTCAACACTATAGTAACCATCAATTCAAAATATTTTGCTTACAGAGAATATAAATCAAATGGGGTAGAAAAAGGAACACAGAGCCGGCAAAATCATATATATATATCCTCAGTACTCAAAATATGAACAGGACATTTGTTGAATTGGAGGAAATAAGTAACTTCTCAAGAAATAATACTGGCTCAATTTGGAGACTATGGACAAAAAAATAAATTCAGCAAAAAGACATGGATATCTTCTCTCATAACATTTACTTACTATTACTTTTTTAAATCTTAGCTAGTCCCATAAGACAAGACAAACAAAATGTAAGTAGTTTGAAAGAAGCATATTTTTTAAATTTACAAATGACAAATTTATCTAAAGAGAAATCATGAAAGATATTGAAAAAGAAACATAATAACTCCAATAATTAAAAAATTTTCTCACCTGACTTGCCCCAACCACTCTCCCATGCTGACTGATCAGCCTGCACCCAGGTAGGACTTCTCCACAGAGAGTGCCCCTGCATGTCCAGCCAACAGAACTCTGCCCAACCCCACCCATGCTGACCAACCAGGCCTGTAGCCAGGTGGCACCACTTCGTGGCCTGCACCCACCACCCAGCCAGCCACTGGACATCGGACCTCACCCACCTATGCTGGAAAACTGGGCCCATGTCCAGGTGGCACCTCTCTGTGGCATGCTCCCTGGCACCAGCAGCCACTGGAACTCTGTCCCTGCTGGCCCACACTGACCAACCAGTCATGCACCAGCTGCAGTGGGAAGAAGCTGAGCACAGCAGTAAGACCCAGCCAGGCACTTCTGGACAGGATCAAGATTGGTGGATCTGGACCCAAATTTCGATAGGTAGTAAGGGCATAGCTTCACCAAAGTGCAAAGGTCATACAAAATTACAAAGAGAAGAAGCAAGATGCAATCTCAGGTCACTGAGAACAAATACAGGAGACAGTACCATTGAAGAAAATGGTAATCATGTAGCTGAAATCTCTAAACTGGTAGTATCTGAGGTAGACAGACATGTGCAGAAACATATAGAGGAATTCAGACCAGAGATAACATATCAAATAAAACAAATAAATGCATGAATTAATAGAATGTGAAGTGGATAAACAACTGCAGAAAAGGAGAGAGGAAATTGGACCAGAAATAACTGCTGAAGTAACAGAAGACATCTCTACATCAAAAGCCTCTAAAATAGGGGAAGAACTGCAGAAAAGTAGAGAGATCAGAGCAGAAACAGACTCTGAAGTAGAGAAAGAAAGGATAAATATAAGGAAAGACATAACGTTACCAAAGAAAACAGTGATAAAAAATTAGAGGAGAGTAAAAAAAGATGGATTCTCTGAATGAGCAATTTAGGAAAGAAACAGATCACACAAAACAGTTTCAAAGAGATATACAAGAAAGAAAAATCTTAATCACAAGCTAGCAACACCACATGAACGAAAGTCAAGATAAGTTTCAGATCTTGAAGACACAGTCCCAGCTAGTGAAAGGTAAGAAAGGATCTCTTAAAAACAAGTAAGATGCAGGAAAAAATAATTCAAAATTTTCAAGATGATGAAAAAAATGAACAACATGAGATTAATAGGAATCAATAAGAAAGAAGGAGATGACACAAATGATATCAAAAGAATATCGGCAAAATTAGTAACAGAAAAATTCAAAATATGAAAAACCAATCAGACATTCAGCTAACAGAAGCATACAGAACTCCAAATAACATCAACAAGACTAAAAACACAACCAGACATATAATAATCAAGATCCCAGAAATCCAGCAGAAGACTAATATACTAAAAGCTGCTAGAGAAAAAAAAATAGATTACTTTTAAAGGAAAATCCATCAGAATAACGAGAGATTGGGTCCAGCAGGACGGATCAGTGATCTAAAGCGCCTGCTTAGGAGAGCTTAGGCAGCTGCAGGGACTGCGGTTCGATCCCTGACACCACATGCTGCGCCAATCCTGCTCTCAGGGCAGGCTGAGCTGGCCATAAAAATAAATAAATAAATAAATAAATAAATAAATAAATTAACAAACAAACAAACAAACAAACAAACAAATAAAAGCTCTGAAACAAAAAAAAAAAAAGAATAACAGGAGATTTCTCTTCACAAACCATGGAGTCAAGAAGAGCATGGGGCAGAGTGCTTCAAGTCCTCCATGAAAAAAAATTTCAGCCCAGACTGCTATACCCTGCAAAGTTCTCATGTATGACAGAGGAGTGAAATACTTCCATGACAAAGAGCAACTAAAGAATTTCATAATGTCAAAGCAAACCCTACACAGATTATTAAAAAGTATTCTAGACAGAGACCAAAATGACTCAAACTCCACAAATGAGAACAGAAAAAACCCACCAAATAGGGCAACCAATTAAACACAGGAGAAAAAAGGGTAAACAGTAAGTCAATCATAAGTCAATAGATTTCAGTTATAACCATCAAAGTAAATAGACTCAATTATCCAACTAAAAGAAATAGAATGGCAGAGTGAATAAGAAATTAAAATCTAACAATATGCTATATACGAGAAACATACTCAATTCATAAAGAAACTCATAGGCTAAAAGGTAAAGGTTGCAAATCAATTATACATGACCCAACACCTGAAACAAAAACCAGGAGTAGCAATCCTATTTGCCGACAGTCTAACCATCAAACCAAGGTTGATCAAAGAAGGCCACTATATACCGGTTAGGGGAAAAATTCAAGATGAAAAAGTAACACTCATAAGTATATATGCACCACCCAGCACGGGAGCATCAAGTTATATAAGACAAATCTTTTTTTTTTTTTTTTTTTTTTTTTTTTTTTTTTTTTTTTTTTTTTTGTCTTTTTGAGACAGGGTCTCACTGTGCAGTTCAGGCTGGCCTTGAGCTCACTTTTGTAGCCCAGGCTGGTCTGGAACTCGCACCGATCCTCCTGCCTCAGCCTCCCGAGTGCTGGGATTACAGGCATGCTCCACCATGCCCGGCTTATATAAGACAAATCTTAATGGACAGGAAAAATCTATTTTCCAGTACCTCATTCTTCACAGGAGGGTTTAACATACGTTTATCTCAAAAAGCTAGGTCAAACGGAGAAAAATTAACAAAGAAGTCGCAGAACTGAACCAAGACTACAAAAAACTTGAGTTGGTGGATATGCGCAGAGTGTTCTACCGATCCACTTTTTTATGCACATTTTTTTTCAGCTACACATTGGACATTTTCCAAAAGAGACCACATACTAGTGCATAGCTCATGCAGAAGTGTATGCAATGAAAGAGAAATTATCCACGCATATTATCTGACCTCCGTGCAATGAAACTGGGAATAAATGACGAAAGAAACCACAAGAACTCCAGAAATACATCAAAATTAAACAATACCCTTCTCAGCAACAGTGGGTTACAGAAGAAATTAAGCAGGAAATAAAGCAATATCTATAATTTAATGAAAATTCAAACACAGCCTACAGGAATTTATGGGATGCAGTAAAAGCAGTTAATAGATGGTGATTTATAGCTCTGAACTCACGCATTAAGAAAACAGAATGAGAACAAGTAAATATTCTCATGGAGCACTGAAACCATACAAAAAGAAGAGCAAAGGAAACCAAAAGTTCAAACATGAGAGAAAATTATGAAGAGTAGAGCAGAAATTAATTCAATCTAGGCAAGGAAAGCAATAAAAAATTGATGAATCAAAAAGCTGATTCTTTGAAAAATTAAATAAAACTGATAAGCCCCTAGCTAACCTCATCAAAAGGAGGAAAGGACACAAACTCAAGCAATAAGGAATGAAAGGTGTGAAATTACTACAGATCCAGCAGAGATCCAGAGCATCATTAATAGCTACTTTGAGAATCTTTAGTCTCACAGAATTTAAGACTCAGTTGAAATAGATAGGTTCCTTGAAAGGTGCAAATTACCAAAAATGAATCAAGAAGATATAAGAACTCGCAATAACACAATAAAAGTCAATTAAATACAAAATGTAATAAAAAGCCTACTGACAAAGAAAAATCAAGGACTTGATGGATACAACACCGAACTCTATAAGAAATTAACAGAAGGCATAATCCCAATAATCGTCAAACTCTTCAATGAAATTGAATAGGAAGCGAGCCTCCCAAAATACATTCCTAGAGGCAAGAATTACATTGATACCAAAATGAGAGAGATTTAACTAAAAGGAGAACTATAGGCCAATTTCTCTTGTGAACATAGATGCAAAATTCTCAATAAAATCCTCACCACCAGAATACAGTAAGTCATCAAGAAGATTATAGACCATGACTAAGTAGGATTCAACTCAGGGATGCAAACATTATTCAATATATGCAAATTAACAAGTGTAACACACAATATCGATAGAGCCAAAGGCAAAAATCACATGGTCATCTCAATTGATGCAAAAAACGCTTTTGGGAAAGTCCAACATTGATTCATGCTCAGAGTCTTACCGAAAATTGGAATAGTGGGCCTCTACCTGCATCTTATAAAAGCCATCAATGACGATCCAATGGCTAACATAATTCTAAATGGAAGAAAATGAAAGTCTTTTATTTTCAAATCTGGTACAAGTCAAGGATGGTTGCTATCACTAATCCTATTCAATACAGTTCTGGAATCACTAGCTACAGCTCTTAAACAAGACAGAGAATTAAAATGAATAAGAATAGGTAAAGAAGAAGTGAAATTAGCTGTGCATGGTGGCACGGGCCTATAATTCCAGCATTTGGGAAGCTGAGGCATGGGGATTGATGTGAGTTCAAGGCGAGTCTGAGCTAAAAAACAGGGAGAAGTATCAAGAGTGTTTACATAGAGGAAAATACATTTGAAGATACAGTGAAAAAGGCTGCCACCCAGTGCAAAAGACTCTCACCATAAATCATCCCTGATAGCACCTAGATGGTATCTTCCTAGCCTCCATTACTGTGAGAAAATTGTGGGGAAGGCAACCAGTTTGTGATGCTTGTTATAGCAACTTGAGTAGAATAATATTCCAAATAAATTAATATTACTTCAGTGTCCTAAATTATGTGCCGTATTAGTTGTTTGTTTGTTTCCGTGCAGGGTCTCAGTACCCAGTTCACATTTGTAGTGATTCTCCTGTTTTCAGCTTCTGCAAGCTGAGATTATAGGCGCAGGTTACTATGTCCAGACTTGGCAGCTGCCTCAGCATGTCTCAGAGGAGGGGCCAGCAAGGCATATGGTGCTAGAGATTGAACCCCAGCTCCTGCTCTTGCCTAAGCAGAAGCTTAGTCTGCTGAGCTATCTCACTGGCCTTTATGTGCCATATTACAACCTAACCACATAATTAATATCTCATGATGTTGATTATTTTTTACATTAAAGACCTGTAGAATATGCAAAGTATAGAGCAATTATAATTATTTTGTCTATTGAAGAAACTTCATTTGTAATATTAAAAGCAAAGAAAAAGGAAAGCCAAGAAACAACTAAAATGTCCATCAACAGGAGAAGGAACTAACCAAATATGACTTATTCATATGACAAAAATACAAATAACTTGAAAAGCTCTTCTCATATATGCCATTTGAATAAGTACTAAGTAAAAGAATCTGTCTCAAAAGTTTATATGGTATGCAGTTCTACACATATAACATATAAAGAAAAAAAAAAAAAAAAAAAAAAACAAAGTATAGGAACTTAAAACACCCCAGTATCTTCCAGGGGTTTAGGTTGGGGTAGAGCTGGGAATTTGTTGATAAAATAGGCTGCACAAAAGAAGGGAAAGGGATCTGTAAACAGGAAAAGGAGTGATTGGGGTTTTTGGGTAATCATGACTACAAAGAGTTAAAGCTTCACTGGAAAAAGCAACAACAACAACAGGAAAAGTGGGGAGATGTACAGGCAGAGTACAGCCAGGTACTAAACATGAAGGTAATCGCCTTTCACCCACTGACCATAAAATGCAAAGGAGATAAGGGGAGCCATTTAAAAGAAAGCTGTTATTTAGTATATAAAACACACACACACACACACACACAACCCTATGCATCTGTCTATTTGTCTGTCTGTCTGTCTGTCTGTCGTCTGTCTGTCTGTCTGTCTGTCTACAGTGTTTCCTTGGTTTATTCAACTTAATTTGTGGGGCCAGGGAAATAACTCTGTGGCACAAGTGCCTTACTGGAAAGTGCAAGGTCATGAATTTGAACCCAGTCACACCAATAAAAAAAGGAAAGAAAAAGCAAAATTTCACATTTAAAAGCTGGGCGTGATGGCACATGCCTATAATCCCAGCACTTAGAAGGCTAAGGCAGGAGGATCAGTGCAATTTTGAGGCCAGCCTGGGCTACAAAAGTGAGCTCAAGGCCAGCCTGAATTTCATAGCGAGACCCTGATTCAGAAAGACCAAAACAAACATACAAACAAACAAACAAGCTTAATTTGTTCCTTTTTAGGGAGAAAATAGCTATGGTTGTGTTTAGCACTAGATATGGAGTGATTTTGTAAATGGCATAAAACATTATCGACCACTGTTGGTTGCGATCTGAACTGATCTAACAGATGTGTTTTTGAACCTAGGTATTTCTTTACATATTTTCCCACCCTAGGACCGCTATATTTGTGTGCTATGTCACTTCCTTGTTAACCTGACCTTGTACGTGAAGTCCCTTTTACAACAAGCCCATACACTCTAAAGCTAGGATTCTGACAAGCTCACTTAAGAACATGCACATAAAGGATGGAAAGGGGGTAGAGGGTCTTGGTGCCTAGGATACATATATGACAGCCCAAGAAACTAAGCAGATCATAATCCCAAATTTCATTTAAGGGGGAAACCCTAGAAACCAACAGAAGCAGCAGAGAATAAAGGGCGCTTGGGTCCTCACTTTTTGGCGCTCCCTACCTTATCACAAGGTAGCTTTCTGTTCCTAGCTTCTTTTTGAAATAAAGTGTTTTTATTTTCCTTTTTGAGCTTGTTCCTTTAAGCTCTTTACAGGGGCTGAGTTTACAAATATTGGTGGACAATTTAAGACACTTAAGACACTAGTATTCTCTCACTTTCGTATATCCAGGGGAAACTCCTTGGAGCTACACCTTGTTCAAGGCTAACAGCCTCTGTTTGCAGGAGGGGCACAGCTGGGAGGGCTGAGGGAAGCTGCAGTTGATACCCTCCCACATGCAATACAAAGGAGCTCTCTGTAGAGATAAGACAGTTTTTTCATAATATAGTGGTTATATGAGTATATACATAAGTTATTGCTAATACACCTGTACTGGAAATAGATAATTTTACTTCATGGACAACTTCAAAATCACTTAAAAGTTTTTAAAGAGATCATTTCTAAGATTATCTTATAAATTTGATGTAGCATTAAAAGAAGAATTTTGTTAACTTTTAAATTTTTTGTTCTAAATAATAAACATTTAAAGCCAAAGTCTTGATATGGGCCTTGCTAACATTTAGAATATACTTAGGGATATAAAGCTGGAAGATTAATAATTTAGAGATATCTTTAATTAAAAAATTAAATATTAACATTTTAAATGCAATACACAGGAATTATAGCCAGTACTAGTCACCATAAAATGTCACCAATTTTACTACCTGAAGAAAGGATCCTTATTTTTATATAACTTCAAAATTTTAATTAATTGCACATAGATCTCTTTGATGGAAGTGTTTATACAGCTAACCATTAATTTTGATGCTATGTTTTTGTAGCTGCACTCTCACAACTTTAATATACAGCAATGAATTTTATTATAAATAAAGAAGAAATTGAAAACTAGAAGTGATATGTTGTTCTAAAACTTGGAAATACATCTAAAATAGTTGCCCAGTAGATGAGGAAATTAATACTGCCAGCAACATGAAACGGACATTGCATTTTGGGCAACCTAAGAGTCAGGAAGTCTCACAGTGCGTTTATACTTGTGTCTAGGTATCAGCTTAGAGCAACTCCTTGTTCAAAGCTAACAGTTGATGTCTGCAGAAGGGGCCAAGAACTGAGAATCCTGCAGAGCTCTCTGGGTATATCTTTTCTCCAATTTGTTTGTTCCTTTGTTTGTTTGTTTGTTTCTCAAATTTGAAAGTGCCACCTCCTTCAGTTTCCCCTGGATATAAGTAAAATGAGAGAGCACTAGTGTGTTGAGGAGGCATGTCATGGGGAGGCAATCTGGGGCAGAGTTAGAAAACGACAATGCAACTTCACAGCAAAGTTGGTCAGGCCCTGGACCACACTTTAGTTTACAATCACAGTTTCTCATTCAGTTCCACATGATCTATTTTGTCTATTTCCATTACTAAAATAATGATAGGTTTCCAAAATTTACACTCCCTATTACCTGTGATCATAGAAGAGCAACAAGGTAGTGATATGACTCTTTGTTCATCTCTAAGATGGAGAATAACAATATTTTTATGCAGTGAATGAAAATAATAATAAGAAATAATAGCATTATAATAGCATTAAAAGAAATGTTACTGTAAACAATTATCCCGCCTTCTGGAGCATTGCTAAAGTGTACATTGAGTGTGAATAGGCTTCAGCAAAGCATGTAAATAATTCATTAAGCAGGAAATGAGAACCGGCTATTCTGCCATTAGAAACATAGTAAGATTCCATTCTCTCTTTTTAAGAAAGCTTTTTTGACAGAGGAAAATCAATCATCAAATAAAAAGTCCTTTATGCTTTTTGAAATAGTACATTGCTAATGCATTTCTTCTTCTTTATAAGTGTGAAATTTCATCATACGCATTGATTTTCTATAGAAAAATAAACTGCTACCCTGGCTCTAGAAGAAGCTGGTCATTCTCTAGGGTTCCTTGGCAGTGTAGCTATGTATTATGCCTTCTGGTAAATGAAGCTCCTCCTACAGTTGTTGAAGATTTTAAACTCCCCAAATTACATGACGGATTTTTAACTCAATAAGATAGATAATTTTTCCCAAAGTAATTGCTTCAGTAGAATCTAGAACCTCATGTCTACTCCAGGTTTTCCAAATGATACAGAGCAGTTTCTCTAAAATGTCTTAGGTTGAAGAAAAACCCAATTAGTAAATGTTTAATGAACTCTGAATCATTACTGTGAATATTTGTAGGAAAATCTATGGCAAATATTTTATTTTCCTACATTTTTACCTTGTCCTGCGTTCTGAGAAGGTGATCACAGTGGCCCTTGCATCTGGACTACTCTTGTGCTGGTTTAGACCAATGGGCAGATGGCAGAGATAATTAGAGGTGTCAACAAGAGTAGGTGGAATGCTTATTTCTTTTCAAGACCTAACATTTCCTTTTCTCACAAGGACTTGAAAGTGGAAACATTTCTCTGAGGCTACAACTCATTTTTGACATTCCTTGGTCCATATGTATAGGTCTCACCAGACTATGTTCATCTTCCTACCATCTCTTTTGCATGTCTTTTCAGGCGTCAATGGTAATGTCTTTCAAATGAGTCTAGCTCTTAGATCCTAGTGGTTGTTTTCTTTAGTCTATAAAACTATCTTGCCTGTGGAAACTCTCCATTTACTAAACTACTCTATGTTCAACTTGACCTTTTGAAAAAATTTTCTTGTCACTAGAGGGTCTGTTATTTGTGAGAAAATAGATAATATAACCTATGAAAATAGAACTCACAGAATACAGTTTTTAAAATATTCATTAATAAGTGTCAGAGAGAACACATTTTACTTCTGAAGTATGTGGAAGGAAGTTTTATGAAAAAATTATATCCCTATCTATATACTTCCAGTTTATGTCTTCAGAAGATCACCTATAATCAGACATTCTACATTCTAAAGCACTGAGTTCATCAATAAACTTCTGTCCATTCACATGAAATAGTTGATTGCCAAGTGTAGATAATTTTACTTGTTGAAATTTTAGATTTTAGATTGAAATATCCTTTCAATGTCTTGTCTCTGGCTTTCTCTACACCGCAACACAAATGAGTTATGAACTTTGAGTTTGTTTTTATTTGTCATCTTATACAAGTGGCATTGCTATTCATAGAAATCCAAGAAGTCCTCAGGATTAGATATTATTTTATCACTATACTTTAAAATTCTGTATGTAGGGGCCAGGGAAACAGCTCAGTAGAATAAGCACTTGCCTGCCAAGCACACAGACCTGAGTTCAATCACTGTTCCTGCAAAAAATAAAATAAACTAATAAATAAAATTCTATGTATAATTCAATGGTAATGAACATTTTTTTCTTTTTTCTTACTTTTAGAGAAGGATCTATGGGTGTTCAGGGTCTCACCACTAGAAAAGACATGCAGTGATCCACCTGGTAAAGCCTCCCAAGAGCAGGGATTATAGGTGGGCACAACCATGCCCAGTCTCAATTTGCTGTCTCAGTGTGCCCCGTGGGTGAGGTCAGTGTGGCACGCCTGAGGACTGAATCCCCATCCCCCACACCTGCTTGCAAGTGCTTTAATCTGCTGCACTCTTTGACTGGGCCTAATTGTAATAAATAGTTATCCTGATATATTTTTCATTTCATTTAAAAGTTATTTTTGTCAGTCTTTTGGAAATGATAAGCCTGTTATGGTTTGTCTCTAGCTTTGCCCCTAAAGCCTCATGCAGTTAAAGGGTGGAGACTTCTAGAGATTGGGATTAACTCATGATTCACTTGGATTATGGGTATTCTAAGGTTGAGATTATGGGTCTAAGTATTACTGGGATTATAGATGTGAGTGCTACACACGGCCTGGGGCAGATAGCCTGAATGTAACATAAGAGAGACAGAAAGACAGACTTGCTCTCTGTAGGCACTATTGCTGTTACTTCTCCCTTTTGCACTTGCTTTTTCTTCTGCCTCTGTGCCTAAAGGCTGCTGAGTAGGGCTCACTGTAAAGAGGTTTGCTTTAGAAGACAGGAATAAGAGCAAGAATAATATATCCAGCAATCCTTGCTACATGCACCATAGGGCACTTCTACTAGTAGTTCTAATTCTGGAAGTGCTATATTGGAATGAATGGGTTCAAATTGGAGAAGCAGGGAATATAGAGTATATTCTTAGGATTGAGTATCAAGAATGTTAGGTTCTAGGAGACAGCTCGGTGGCATGAGTCTGCCTGGTACGCACAAGCTCCTGAGCTCAAAACCTGGCACCTCCAAACAGAATAAAACAGAGTGAAGAATGTTGCCTAGAAGAGTTAACCTGCAACAGAAACAATGAGAAAGACAAGAAAGGTGATGAAGGACAGTGTGTGTCCTACAGAAAATCCTTACCCCTGTGTCCTTCCCCAGTGTACTTTGTCAAATGAGTTTACAGTTCTAAAGAGGCTGCCTTTTCATGTGACTCACCTATGAGGACTTATAATTTGGGATTTCTCTAGATTTACTAATCAGGAAGTTTCTGGAAATGGGATCCATTCTATTCATATCTTCAAGGTGTTGGCTGTAGAAAATGTGAGACAGAATGATCTGACTTCTGTGCCTCAGAATCCCTTCACTAATGATAAATGTCAGGCTATGGGGAGGAACAACACTAAATACCTAGTGAAATGTGAAAGAATCAGGTTAAGGTCAGTCAGTGTTTGTCAGAAGAAAAGAAAAGTGGCATACTAAATATGAAGCCAGAACCAAAGCCATATAATCTCTGTGAAACTCAAATATAAGCCCAGTAATTTAGGATGATGATCATTCCATGTCTGAATTAAGATGTAGAAATTTAAACTGTTTTCCAGATCTGAGTACGAAGGCACCATATTACCACCTTTAATCAAAATCTAGTAAAAATCTGGATGTACATAAACCTGTGAGTACAGTTTGATCATTCTTAGACTACGCAGCTTAGTGAAGCACAGTTTATGATGTATGAAAACTGTGAAATAAAAACAAATACATCTTGGTTAAAAAGAATGCATCAATATCCATTTGTACCCCAAATGGACACTAGCAATTTAGCCATAACAGACTCATCAATTTGTATGACTTAAGATAGTATTTCCTTACTGGAATGTGTTGTATTTTCTATTTTTCACTTGTTTCATAAATTTTGTCTTTTGATATGTTGAACTTGGGAATCCCCACATATTTCTATATAGAAGATATTTAAGTGGCTTTGTCCAGATGGGAAATTCAACCATCTGGTGTTATCACTGCCATAGAACATAAGTCTAGATAATATGAGGATAACTGGCTAATTGCCAGCACTCTAACTCATCTGAATGTGTTCAACAGCTTCCCTTTGTGGGAAAATTTTATTTTAAGGCATAGTGATATTATGACTTTCTTGAAAGAAGGGAAAAATTAAAGGAGAAAAACATAGAACAAGCTTGAAAAACATATAGTTTTTAAAATTATCTATCCCTGACTGACTTAGCTTCTTAAAATATTCAAAGTCACAACAGTGAGACTTTGATGAAACATTTCAGCATTATGGTGAACACTGAACATCATAAACTTTAACAGACATAATATATTTTTCCTATGTATGACTCTATACATTCCAATGAAAGAGATTTCCTTCTGAAAGGTTATTTTAGGATACTTTCAGGGGAGTCTCCTCTATGTCTTGTGGTATACTAGAGAAAAACTGATCCTTCTACTTTCTTACATGTTGTACTTTAAGTTATATAAATGTAAATAGCCAGAACTACAACAGGAAAAAAATTGTAATAACATCAGAAGGTCTGCCACTGAAATAGGACTATGTTTGTCAAGTTTTATTTAGCATATCGCTTGTGCAGTGACACATAAGTACTTTGTTTCATGAAAACAACCAGCTTTATGACTAATATTCAGACTAGCCTGACATTTAAGAGCTAGCCAAGGAAAGAGTCAAAATAAATAATTTACTCGAGTATCTGTGGCCAGAGATCATATATTTAACATTGTAGGATAAATTGACACAGTACTGATTCAAAACACAAACAAGCAAACAGTGTTCTTATCTGGTCCTACCTTGCCTCCAGCTTTATTATTTTTACTTCTCTTCCTTGTTAACTTCAGTTTTGTCTTATTTCATCCTTTCTTGTTCTTAGTGTTTCTTTTGATATATAAGCCGTCAAATATCCTGAGTATGATATCAACTTTTCTACATTTTTCTTTCACCTTTTTATTTATATTTGGCATTCTCATAGCATCCATGAAAAACATCATCTCTCTGACTCTAAGTATATTCCTTTTTTAAAATATGTTTCCAGAAGCTTACTTCAACCAAAATCCCAAAATACATGTGTGGGGAGCCAAATCATCTAGAATCATGGCTCACAGAGATTTAATTATTGTGAAGTAACTGTGTGAAAAATATAACATAATGATGATTTTCAGAAAATTGCTGGCCAATTATAATTGAGGCAAACTTTAAGACCTAATGTCATCCTGAGGAACTAATTTTTAAAGTAGAATGTGTAATGAGAAACCTGCAATTTTCAATGACTACTAATCTAAGTCAGGCCAACCTTAATGATTTTAGTATTTAAAGTTAATATAAGTATATACTTATAGTAGATTGAGAATTGATGGTAATCTTGTAACACCCAACTCTACTGAATCAATATGGTGCTGAGGCATGGAAGGCCCATTTGAGGATTGTTGCCAACAACATAAAAAGGACAACTGCAGACGAAGAGGTGACACTGTTGTTTCTCCCAGAGAAGCTTGTCACTCTGACTTTCCTGATATGAATTCTGCTATTCTCATTGTCAGAGAAACTACTGGGACTTTGTTGTCACCAAGGCTGGCTGCGGTACTTTGGAAGGAATCTAGTCCTTACCTTGAGTGTCACTTCTTGGCTCCAGTTCAGATCATTCAACCTGCTGGTACAGATCCTTCATTCTTCCAGCACAGAAGTCCTAGATTCTACCACTCATGGTTGGGCCTTCCCAGTACAGATCCATGAAACAGACTTGCATGAGATATTGCCATGAGCCCTAGGCCTCCATTTGAACTGGTGGGGGAGTTTTCATAAACTGTACATCTTCAGCTTGACTTATATATGATATTGCTTTGGTATATAGACCTTCAGCTGGAGTTTTCGGATCTCTAGATTCCTGCACCCTTTTGTATTTGATTATTTGGGTGACTGCTATAAAATCATCCAATAAATTGTGTGTCCTACATTAAATTGTTTCCCTTGCAAGCCCTGAATATACCAGTACTTACTGGTGGAGTGTGATTATATTAATTTAATGAGTTGTGCTGATACACACAAAAGAGATAAAATTCCTTTTGAGAACAAGTTGAATCAGATTATTTGTTATAAATAACATAAAGCAGAAGTAGCAGAAACAGATGCTTAATATAGAGCCACCTCTTGTTTGAGTCATTTTGAGAGAAATGTGGTTTTAAAAAAAGTCTGTATTTTAAGGGCCAGGAATACAGCTCAGTCAGGATCCTAAGTTCAATCCCCGGTAAGACAAAAAAAAAAAGTCTGTCTTTTACTTAAGATTGAATGCACATTTGTGCTTTTTGCTCTGTCATACACATATAGGAAATTTCATATGTGCTTTATTCTTTTCTGGCCTTTTCTTCATAAGTGTAGTTAGCCCACTGTAAGGAACTTTTGTAAATGTTGTATACAATACATCTTTAAAAATAACATGCTTTCTTTTAAATGAAAGGTTTTTTTTTTCCTTATAAATTTTCCATTTATGGAAAATTATTCGTGTCTTCAGTTTTTAATAAGTTGACTTCACAGAGTTTTTTCTCCATTTTTTATATGTTCACACATAAAACTCCAAGCAATGAAATTTTGATTTAATTAAAGGAAATTAGATCAGATCTGTGTTCAACCTGTCTGATGCTTTCAGTGTTCTGATGTTTCACTCTTCAGATGTACTATTTTAAGGATTAAACCAAACTGGACTCAAGTTGCTTTAGCAAAATATTCTAATTTTTAAAACATCCCAATAGTATTTCCTCAATATCTCTTGTACACAAGAAAGAGTGCTAAGTAATGAACTAATTATTATTTCTGTGTATGGTGATGGAAACAGTTATTGAATTTTCATTCTTCTTTTTATATTTATTTATATATGTTAATGAATTCAATTAGTACATTTGCAGTACATCATGATTACATATAGAAAGCTAGTTTTCCCAGCACCATTTATTAAAGAGGCTACCTTCTCATGAACATATTTGGCCCCTTTGTCAAAGATGAGGTGGTTTGTACTTGTGTTTGTAGTTATGTCTGCTTCTTTTAACCTGATCCTCTGGTCGGATTTTTGCCAGTACCATGCCAATGTTATCACTGTAGCTTTAAGGTAAATTTTTAGGTTGAGGATTGTGATACCTCCTGCCTTGCCTTGACGGCACTGTATTGCGTTTACAATTCTAGGTCTTTCCTAGTTCCAGGTGACTTTTAGGGATGTTTTCTCTAGATCTGTGAGATACAACAATAGTGTTTGATTGCGACTGCATGAAATCTGTATAATTGGGACTATGGGAAATTTTACAATGCTAGTTCTTCTTATCCATGAACAAGTATATTTTTCCATTTTCGGTGATCCTCAATTTCTTTCCTCAGAACACAGTAATTTTCACAGTATAGATCTGTTTCCTTTGTTTTATTGATTCCTAAGTAATTAACTTTTAGGATGGTATTGGAAGAGTGGCTGTTTTACTAATTTCTCTCTCAGTGACTTCACTGTTTGTGTACAGGAAAACTACTGATTTTTGAGCATTAACTTTGTATCCAGCTAAGCTAGTGAATTTGGTTATTAAATCTAGAAATCTTTTGATGTAGTTCTTAGAATCTTCTATACAGACTATATTTATAGGTAAAATTTGATTATATCAGTACAATGAGTTGCTTCCAGGAATGACTTTGGGAGTACTACTTCCCTTTACATTTCATTAAACAGAATGAAGGAGGTTGATGTTATAGCTTATTTAATATTCTTGTAGAATTTGGCAGCAAATACATTAAGATTTGGGCTTTTCTCAGTATTTTTAATTTTTTTTAAGTTCATTGACACTTATTGGATTTTTCAGTATTTTTGTATCTGTTGTATTTAGTTTGGGTGGTTCATGTGTATCTATTGACTTTTAAAAAGTATTCTTTTTTTCTTAAGAGAATAGGCTTTTAGTGCAGATACCATTGGGTTTGCATTACAGCAGCATTGACGATTTTAGCTTTTTCATTTGAAACTGCATTAATTTATGCGTTTTCTTTCCTCTTTTACTAAAATTAGGTTTGTTTGTTTATTTATTTATTTATTTATTTACTTACTTACTTATTTGGGCAGAACTAGGGATTGAACTCAGGCTCTTATGCTTGCCAGGTAAGCCCTTATTCCAATGAGATATCTCTCTAGTCCCTACACAGCTTGGATTCTCAGTGATCCTCCTGTTTTCAGCCTTCACCAGATCTGGGATTACAGACATGTGCCACCACACCTGGATTCTGTGGATGGCTCCGTGCAACTGGCTCGAATGGCATTTGGTGTTGGGAGCATATGGTTTTAATTTTTGTGTAATATTTCAAAGAACTAGCTCTCTAATTTGTTATATTCTTTTTTGTTTTTGTTTTTTACATTGTAGTACAGATTCTCCAAGGTCTCACCACACAGATAGGACTCATTGTGATTTGCCTGTATTCAGCCACTTAACACCTGACATTACAAGCTCATGCCACCATTCTCAGTCTCAATTTCCCTCCCAGCACGCCCCCAGAGTGGGGCTGGCAGGCTCCTGGGAATCACACCCCAACTGCTGGGACTGCCTAAGCAGGTACTTTAACCTGATCAGCTATTTGGCCACCCCTAATTCATTATAATCTTCAGTTAATCTTTAGTCTTAGTTTTATTAATATCTGCTCTAGTCTTTATCATTTCTTTCCTCATATAGATTTATGTATGTCTGTTTCCTGTTTTATTACAATGCTGAATGGCATCATTTGGTTATTAACTCGACCTCACTTTGTGTTTCTGATTCCCTTTCTAAAGAAGAATACAAAAAGGAACACTTTGCCACTACTGGTGGGAATGCAGACTGGTGCAACCATTATGGAAGGCAGTGTGGAGACTCCTTAAAAAACTAGAGCTGGAAAAAAAAAAAACAAACAAACTAGAGCTGGAAATCCCATTCAATCTAGCTATCCTCCTAATGGGAATTTTCCTAGAAGAACTGAAAACATCATATCATAGTGACATCTGTGCACCTATGTTCATAGCAGCACTATTTGTGACAGTCAAATCCTGGAAACAACCAAAATGCCCATCATCTGAAGAATGGTTGAAAAAGATGTGGTATTTTCATAAGATGGAATATTCCTAAGCTATAAGGAATGATAAACTAGAAGACTTCATATATAAATGGATGTATCTTGATATATACTCATAAGTGAAATAAACCAGATCTACATATGAAAATATCATATAGTCTCCCTAGTGTAAAGACACAAAAGAATAAATAAATAGATAGATAGATAGATAGATAGATAGATAGATAAATAAATAAATAAATAAATAAATAAATAAATTTTGGGTGGTACCAGGAATCAACCTCAGGACCTTGTGCTTTCTGGATTCTCAACCCTTATAATTTTTTTTAGAAGAGGGACTTAAATACAAAATGCATTTAAAAGACTTAAAAATGTTTATTGAAAGTATTAATGTTTAATTGTTTGATCAGTCTTACATACCTATGTCTGTTGATCTATACTGATTTGATGATGAAAATATGTAATGCAACCATTGTTAAATTTTTCCTGTTTTGAAATTCTGTAGTATATGTACTCTTACTTGTTACTTTCTTTGTTATTTTCTTTGTTTCTGCTATTTTTATAAAAGAAAAAGTGGTAAGTAATGAGGAAGAGAAAAAAAGGGGAAAGCAAGGAAAAATATTAAAATTAAAAATTAACCATTAACTCGTCCTTTCTATAGACTAGCAGAAATACACAATACATTTATCCAAACCATTCTGCTTCCTTTTAATATGTTTTTCAGTTTCCAATGTGTTATACTGGCTTTACTGTTTGATTGTAGGTATTCTCTAAATTTTTCTTCAATTTCAGCTGTGATTCACTGGTTACTCAAGAGAATACAATTTAATTTTTATGCTTTTGCATAGTTTTGTGGTTTCTTTTGCCATTGATTTTAGTTTCCTTCCAACATGATCTGATCGTATGTAAGGGATAATTTTAAGTCTTTTGCATTTAATTAAGTATGCTTTATGGGATAGTAATATGTCTGTTTAGAAGAAACTAAGATATTTCCTTGTTGGTTTTTATCTAGCTGATCTGAATATTTGCATTGAGGTCCCTCATTACAATTTGTTAGCAGGTTATCTGTTTTTTATGTACATTACTATTTTTGCCAGGCAGATGCTTATTCCACTGAGCTGTCCCCCCAGCCTTACATTACTATTTCTGTGTGTGTGTGTGTGTGTGTGTGTGTGTGCGCGTGTGCGTTTAGGTGTAGGGGTATTTGATATGTATATATTCATAATTGTTATCTGTACCTATTTAATTATAACATTAAGCAATATAGAATCAACTTTATAGTAGTTTTGGAGCAGTTTTGTTTTCCAATCCACTTTATCTGCAAATAGGAGAGCCACTCTTGCCTTTTTCCTCAATTCCTTTTGCATAAAATACTATCCTCTGACTTAGTGTGCTAATTTTTGGGCTTAAATATGTTCCTTATGTACAATTCATTGTTGTGTCTTATTTCTTGATCCATTCTGCTAATCTCTGTATTTTAACAAATTGAGACCATTCACACTGATTGCTATAACTGATAGTCATTGATGTATGCTTATCATTATGTTTTTATACTGCTTCTCACTCCTATTTGTCACTTCCACAGAATCGGTTGCCCTGCCTGGTGGTTTTATTCTATTTGACCTTTTGGCATTGTTAGCTTTGCTGTCTCTTTCTACTACAGCTTCAAGAATGTTTGTGAAGTGCTTCTTTCGTACTCGTGAATTTCTTTAGGTTATCTTTACCATGGAAATATCTTATTTCTTCATCAAATTTTAAAGATAATATTGCAGGATATGTCAGTCTGTATTGGAAGTTGTTTTCTTCCAGTTCTGGAAACACTTTAGTCCAATCTCTCACAGACTTTTGAGTTTGTGTTGAGAAGTTTCGTATAATTCTGGTGAATTTTTTCTTATAAGAGACTTGTTTAGCCGGGCGTGGTGGCGCACGCCTGTAATTCCAGCACTTGGGAGGCTGAGGCAGGAGGATCGGTGTGAGTTCGAGACCAGCCTGGGCTACAAAAGTGAGCTCAAGGCCAGCCTCAACTGCATACTGAGACCCTGTCTCAAAAATACAAAAAAAAAAAAAAAGAGACTTGTTTATTTTCTCTAACCCATTTTAGCATTCCTTTTTGTGCTGTGTTTTTGTTCTGAGGCTTGCAGATTGATTACAGCGGCTAAATACATTGCTCGTATTAAGATCTTTCAGTTACTATCTCCTTTTCAGAGATGTCCTCTAGGCCTAGATACAGACATTTGGATTTGTTCCAGAATTGAACATATTCTATTTATTTGTGAGGGGATGTTGCAGCCTACTTGAACAAGTGCCCAGTGCTTTGGAAATGTAATACAATAATTTTTATGATCCAAAGGCAATTTACCTTTTGACATACATGAAAATCAATTGATAGCAACAACTATGTCACTTTGGCTAAAGTAGTAAAATAAGTAAGGATAGCATAAGTAGAAAGCCTGATATTGATAAACTCTAAGAACTATGAATGTTACCATCCCTAACCATAGAAACAAAAACATTTACAGTATAAACTATAACAAAACCAGATATTTATATACAGTAAATATGTATTCAATAGAGAAACTATGTCTCCATTAATTTTAGAACATTTTTTACCATAGTAAAATGTCATTGCTATTTTTTGTGTTTAGTTCTTCCCCTAAAGCTTCACACTAAAACTTTTAGAATCTTAGCAACTCATAGAAATGGACTAAAACGCCTTTTGCATGAAGCGACATGTATGAGTCTTTGGGGATCCAAGGACAGAATATTATGGTTTTTGTCTAGTTGTCTCCCCAGTGTATCATGCAGTCATGGAGTGGACTTCAAGATTTTGGGACCAATTCATGATCCAGAGCTGGGATTATACAAGTAAGTGCTGCTTGGATTATGGGTGTGAGGGTTGCAACTGGCCTCTGGCAAATAGCCTAAATGCAGGATAAGAAAGACAGACTTGCTCCCTGTAGTCATTGTTACCACTGTTCCTTCCCTTTTTCTGTTGTGCTTTGCTACCACCAAGACCAGCTTCTCTCTGCTATGTACAACTCTTCACTGGAGCCTGCTGGATATTGGTATAGCCTCCACTTACTGTGAACTAGATATATGTTTCCTTCTTTCATTTTGGGTGTTGAGTATTTTGTATCAGCACAGGGAAAAGTAACCAAGACAGTTGTTAACTAAGATAGTAGTTCTAAAGAATTTCATAATGGTTAATAGTTATACAGACAGGATAGAGGTTGTTGGGGATGGAAACATGAAAAAACATAATCTGAAAAATTGGGCAATGAAGATTGAAAGATAATAAATTTGATTAAAATGATCCTACTAAAGAGTAGAAGAAAATTGATAGTATTAGGTAGCAGTAGCAGAAGAGACCAACAAAGAAAAGTGCAAATAATAAAAAAATAGAAATTAAACTAGAGGAAAAAAGAAAAATAATAAAGAACCAGGGCTGGGAAGAACGCTCGGCACCGTAAGTGTCTGCCTGGCAATCACAGGTCCTAGGTTCAATCCTTGGTACCACATTCCCTGCTGGTCGTCTAGGCATGACATACAGGCCCAGAAACTGGGAGTGGTGGCACATAGCTGTAACCAAAGTGCTGGGAGGTCTGAGAAAGGACAGTCACTATGAGTCCAAGCTGCATAGTGAGACTCTATGCCAAATAAATGAATGAATAAATAATAATAAAATAAGGAACCAAATTGAAGGAGAGATAGTGAGAAAAGAGACGAATGGAGAAAAAAGTGCACTTAACAAGTGACATAAATAACAGTGAAAAAGGTAAAGAACTGTAAAATCCATTAAAATACTAAAGGAGAAAAATTGCATCAAAAAAGAGAGGAAAGTAACAAAATATCTATTTCCGTATAGATGCTTTTCCTCCAGGCAATGCAACCTTTATCTAATAATTCTCATTATTCTCTGTCCCTTTTCATAGCCTGTGTGTATGTATGACAAGCCTTCTGTTCTATGGGTCTTCAGTCCGTATGCTTCAGTCCTAGAGAACTGTCCAACTGGGAACATAAGCCCAATGATGGTGAGGATCACAGAAACTGGGTGAGAGCTCAAATGTGCGCAAGGAAACTGATGTTGCCTCCAATGGGCTGGGGACCAATACTGAGTGTCAGATGGAGATGTTAGTGGCTGTAGAATCAGCTTGAAACTCCAAGTGTAGTCTCATGCAGGCCTAGGACACCAATAGAGTCACAGATTTGCCAAGGACTAATACGTGAAAACTTCTGGTCTCAGGGAGTATTAAAACCACTGGGGTGAAACTCACATGAGCCCAGGGCACCATGCAATGAAGGTGGGCTTGGGCCTGGGGAGATAGCTCAGTAAAATAAGTGCTTGCCTGGCAAGCACAAGGGCCTGAGTTCAATACCCAGTTCTGCAAAACAAACAAAGGGGAAAAAATGAAGGTGTGTCTGGCATCAGTGCTGACTTCCAGACAGATGCCAGCATACATGCTATTGATCAGGTATTCCAGGTGTAGATTCCACCTGTTCTAAGATTCTAAGCAGGAATTCCCATGTGCATAAGACTGCTACATGTTGCAAGAAAGACTGTTTTTCCCAAAAAGGAAATTATGTGTATGGAACTGAATAGAAGCTCTAGAAAATCCTGAGATCCAGTTGGAGACTCATATGGGTGTTCAGAGCCCAGTGGAGACCCAATCTGCCCACAACTCGTGTTGGATGACGGATGTACTCTCTGGGTCCACAGAAGATATGGAACATTGCGTCGATCATTAGGTGGAGAGTAACACAATATCTAAGTTGCCAGGCATGCACGCCAGCATGTCAATTATCAGTGCTGAGTGCTCTATGGGGATCTGGCAAAGGTCGAATCAACTATTGGCACAAACGTATGGTTCAAGTGGTCCTAGAGAATTCGGTGGGAAGTTAGAGTGGGCAAATATTGATGTGGGATGGTAGATGGTGAATCAGACAAACACAAGCAGCTGGATGAATTTGCAAGTGGTTATACACTTTATCCTCTGTATGCCAGGAGCTTGGTGGTTGGGAAGAGAGCTTCTGCTGCCTCTGGTTATTAGTCATAATCTTTCAGCATTGTAGTTCTCTCAGGGATTTGAGAGATTATGGAATGAAGGGGCACAAATCCCCTAAGTCTATCCTGACAGAATAGCCTTGGCAGCACACTTTGGTTCCTTCCAGTTATCTG
The DNA here is from genome assembly GCA_004027025.1 of Myocastor coypus. Classification (NCBI taxonomy): domain Eukaryota; kingdom Metazoa; phylum Chordata; class Mammalia; order Rodentia; family Myocastoridae; genus Myocastor; species Myocastor coypus. The sequence goes on along the minus strand of PVJA010012524.1, from coordinate 8,382 downwards.
GGAAGTACTTGAGGAAGGGTACGGGCTATGTACACTGGCTGGTAAGACTGGATCACATATTTTTAAACTATTATTTGATGTATAATTATCCTTTTTTGTTTGTTTGATTTTCTTCTTTGCACTACCAGGCATTCAATTCAGGACGTTGTGGTTGCCAAACAGGTACTTATACCACTTAAGTATATCACTGGCCCTATATTTATCTTCTTTCAAATTGATTTTCCTTATTAGGATGTTAGTCTCCTTCCTTCTTCTGCTTGCCTGGGATTTTTGTTGATCTTCCCTAAGAATTTCTCATCAATCATGCTGGATTTTCTCTCCACCCTTTAATTTTCTTTATAAAAGTACCAAAGGGGATTTTTCACTATTAGAAAGAAAAGCATGGTTGTTGAGGTAGTTCCAGAACCTATAGGCATGAAAGACCATTTCCTCTCCACTCAATTGACTTTGGATATCGTCAAATTCCTCTTCAATCTAAGAAAAGCAGACATGAAAATGATAAAGATCTTGGAAATCTCTCTAGCTCCATGCCAGAGCATGTGTCTGCTAGATTTAGTGGCCTGAATATCAGTAACCATTTCTTACATGTAATTTAATTAAATTTCTTTCTTAGAGATGACACAACGCAATGGCAATTCATTCTTGTCACTTTTATCACAGTAACTTAACAGAACTTACCTAGGATAAGGTGTACTTCTTTAAAAATCTGAAAGCGTGATTTGTGGGTGTGCTTTTAATTTCTCTGTCATCTTGACAGAACTTTCATTTTTGTGATAGAAATTTTGGCACACACATGCTCTGATTTCAACTTTTCAGTATCTTTATTACATCCAGCTATCTGCTTTTTCTTTGATCACTGTGTGTGCACTTGAAATTATTCATCATACACTGGAGCCTGGAATCTATGTCTTCTGACACATGACATAAGTTCCTCTATAATTGCATGTATGCCTCAGTCTTTTTGATGTGACTCATTATATAGATAACACTCACTTTTAATACAAAAGTGGGTCCCTCTTTTGTATCCCCCTAAACTGTCACTTAATTTTCTTTCTTTCTTTCTTTCTTTTTGTCTTTTTGAGACAGGGTCTCACCATGCACTTCAGGCTGGCGACGAGCTCACTTTTTTAGCCCAGGCTGGTCTTGAACTTGCAGTGATCCTCCTGTCTCAGCCTCCCAAGTGCTGGGATTAGAGACATGCGCCACCATGCCCGGCTGTCACTTAATTTTCTACTGTGATTTTTTACTTTAGCAAAATAGTAGCCAGCTGTAAATCTCAGAAACTTTCCCTGAAGAATACAGGAAGGAATTTTTGTATTTGCTCACATGGCACAGTAAAAGGTAAAATGTGTGGATGTGTGCAAAAGTATCAAAGGATGATTGACATATAAATGACACTGTGGAACAGTTTCTGCACATGTTTATCTAAGCATCACAGAAAGCATAACATACTCATGCTCTCTAGGATTTTTAAAATTTTTTTTAAACTTTTGTCTTAGAAGTAGCCCAGTTCCATGCAATGACACATGAAAAAACAGATTTGTATCTTTTGGAGGGGGTCAAAAGTGAATCACTATATTACACATGTGGGGATGATGCTTATTCAATATACAGAAATACTTTCTCATAACAGAAGAGTGGTGTGGGTGGATGATGATTATGTTGATGATTATGATGATCATGATGACTTTGGCCCTGTGAGGCAAAGTTCCTGTGACAGTAAAATGGAGTAAAAATCGACTCACACATACAAAGAATGCAGATTTCCATGACTCAAATGAAAAAAAAATCAGTAATGCATATTTGACTATCTGAAATAATACAAAATGATCACATCAACAAATGCAATTATCCAATATTAGAACTAGTTCTGAAAATATAATATGGGTCTTGGCAGGAGTGAAAGCTATTGGACAGAATGCCGGCACTGTCACTCAGTGTGGAAAATTGTAAAAGAGGAAATTATACAAGATGTGAAATACACAAAGTTCAATATACAAGTGAAATATTGTATAAGCACCAACATCTATATCCAAAAGTTTATTTATTATGGCAATTCACTAGTTGTACTGAAAGTATTCATGTTTCTACTATACCTACCAGCTTTACTATAGTAATCACAGTACTTACCAGTGAAGTAGCAATGACTCAAAAATACAGCATAAAATTTTACTTCATTTTATACTATACTTCATCAATCATTTTCTACTGTGGCCCCCTAATCTCCATGAACAGAAAATTTGGGACATGACTAAGTTACAGGATGTTACAGTACAGGTTTTCTTATGTCCTGAGTCCTTATTGATCTTGAAGGGCTATGGCAAAAATATTGGCTATACTTGTAGCCCTTCATTTTCTCTAAGATTTTTCTCTGAAACGTAAGTTGTCAACTATCCAGAAAAGAAGTTTAGTGATATTATTATCCTATAAAATAATCAGTTGAGAGTAACATCAGTATTTCTGAGTGTGTCTAAGGAGAGTCACCTATAGATAAAACATTTTCTCAGGCTTTCACATTGAGCAAATTAGTCAAGTAATGGTCGTGACTCAACCAGATGGCTGACACTGACAAAAGATCTACAATCCATAGTACATGGTTTCAGGGTAAATCTTGAGGGGATGTGAATGACCTCATGAGATACCAGAGTTTCAGTTTTTGTTATATAGGTCTTGCTTTATCTTGTTCTTAACCACTCAGCAGAAAAGCACACTGCAATTGCAGAACACTTGACCGTGTATGCATCTGCTTCCTCTTAGTCCAAAGAGAAGAATTTTCTTTTCCTTTCCTCTTCCTCTTCTTCTTCTTCTTCTTCTTCTTCTTCTTCTTCTTCTTCTTCTTCTTCTTCTTCTTCTTCTTCTTCTTCTTCTTCTTCTTCTTCTTTTCTTTCCTTTCCTTTCCTTTTCTTTTTTTTCTTCTTAGCAACATCAGTAGGATGGTGGGTCATGCCCACACACTGTGCTCTGTAGTACTATTGTGAGGACAATATGCAATGTGTCAACTTTTAAAATAAGAAAGGGGAAAAGAAAAAAAATAATGTTGATTGAATGTGTGGATGTTTAATTGTTTGATCAATCTTATATACCTATATGTATTAATGTAAACTGATCTGATGATGAAAATATGTCATATAACCATTGTTAAATTTATATAATAAAATATTAAAATTAAAAAAGAAAAGCATAACTACAAGGTGTGAAAAATAAAGCCATATTGATATACTGTGCTGTGAAGTGCTCAACAACTTCTGACACTGCCAGTTCTGTTGGTAACTCACTATTATTATGGGCTATTGGACTATATTGGATTATTTTGCTGAATTCACAAACCTACAGTATTTGAATGACAGTGAAATAAAAATCTCTGACAAAACAAAAGGGAAATATAAATCATGTGTGCGTCTTGTACTCTGAATAACTATTATGAAACAACCAGTTACTTGACAGAGAGTATAGCAATATTTGAAATTATACTAGGAGCAACACTCATCTAAAAGGCCAGAATGACAGGCATTCAAAGCATAGTTTTAGTGTTACACATTGCTATCCTCAGTGTCAAAAACCTATTGGAGAGTGTTAGGACCATTATCTAATTAATCCCATGTATAAAAGTGTATGATATTGCCCCTGCTATGTTTTCTATCTCTTTTGCTTGCTGTCTCTTCATTTTTTAACCCTTAAGTTCCTGATTTCCATTCAGCTGTGCTATTCCTTTCTATTTTTATTTCTTATTTTGAGATCTTACACTAGGGAAACTATACAATATTTACACATGTAAGTCTGATTTATTTCACTTATGAGTATATGTTTAAGGTACACCCATTTATATATGAGGTCTTCTAGCTTATAATTCTTTATAGCTGAGTAATATTCCATTGTGTAAAAATATCACATCTTTCTCAACCATTCTTCCAATGACAGGAATTTTGGTTGTTTCCAAGATTTGGCTGTCACAAATTGTGCTGCCATAAACATAGGTGCACAGGTATCACTCTGGTACGATTTTTACAGTTCTTTTTGGAATAAAAGACATTATACTTTTGATTTAGAAATTTATCCCAGAACTTAGCCACCTGATCCTTATCGGTCTTCACTATTCTCTCATAGCTGGGACAAATACCCGAAACCCAAAATGAAGGAAGGAAAGCTTTATTTAGCTCACTGTTCCTGCAAATTTCAGTCCATGATCAGCCAGTTCTAATGGAGACTGCCATAGCACATGGCAGCACAACAGCAACAATGGCAACTGAGGAAACGGACCACCAGGGCGACAGGGAGAAACAGAGGGAGTATGCTTCTCTGTCTCTCTTATATTACACTCAGGCTCTGTGCCTCAGGCCATACCCATAATCCCAGAAGTACTAAGACACACAATCCCAGTGGATCATTAGTCATTTTCAAACTCTAGAAGTCCCCACTCCAGGACTGTATGATGCTTTGAGTGGGCAACTAGACACAACCATAACATTATCCAAATAATAATAATCAAATAATGTGATCAGACTTATTTCTCACATCTCTAAAATTAAGAAGAATGTGACATTCTAGTATAATTTTGCTGGTTTCCAATTGAGTTTACATTTGCTGGCACAGCACAAGTTGACCCACACAGGCATTATATATAGAAATAAAAGAGAAATTCCCTCCAAAACATTATTCAAAAAATATTTTTCACAGTGTAAACTTTGGATTTCAGAAATATTTACATTGGGCTTGAATATGGCAAAGAAAAACAAACTTGTACTGCTAAAGCCAACATTGCACCATTTGTTGACAGGGAAACATCACCAGATGAAGATGGAAAATTTCTACAACAAAACCAAAGATGGAAATATGCTAATGAATTATGTAAAAACTATGATGTCACTAGAAACACAAAGCATTGTCTATTGGTTGTGTTTTTTTAACCATAAATCTGTGTGACATGTATAGCTTAATAGTTTAAAGAAAATAATACGGAGCCGGGCGTGGTGGCACACGCCTGTAATCCCAGTACTCAGGAGGCTGAAGCAGGAGGATCAGTGCGAGTTCGAGACCAACCTGGGCTACAAAAGTGAGCTCAAGGCCAGCCTGAACTGCACAGTGAAACCCTGTCTCAAAAAGACAAAAAAAAAAAAAAAAAAAAAAAAAAAAAAAAAAAAAAAAAAAAAAAAAAAAAAAAAAAAAAAAAAAAAAAAAGAAAATAATATGGAAAAATTCCACAGATAATTTTTTAGAGGATTGAGACTGGAGTTCATAGGAGATTATTTATACCAGGGGAAAAATAAATATTTTGCCCAAGGAAGTATACAAAAAAATTTGTGGAACACAATGGTACCTGACAAGTGATTAGTCAGGAGCAGCATCACAACGAAAAAACAAACAAACAAACAAAAATGTCAACTATGCTTTGCAATAAAAGAGAGGAAAATAAATCCTAAGTGCTATCAGTATAAGTGATATATACAGAACATTTAATTTTCACCTCTGAAGACTGCATTGGTTGTAAAATCTGAAACAAATATTATATTTGTGATATAGTTCTACTAGTGTTTTCATTGTAATTCACACAGGTTTTTATAACTAATGCTGTCTCTTCGGTTATGTAAGCCAGTAAACAGCTGATGTGAAAATGTTATCTAAGCACTTATTACACCTGTGGTATTTTATTTACATCTTATGTGTTTATTATTTAGGTGTGATAATTGAAATAGAAATGTTTTTATGAAATACTATTGGTATGTTCATTGCAGTTTTCATAGAAATGTATTTTCTATATTATCATTTAAAATTTGTAAGCAAATGTACATCTGATATTAAAACAATGTTTATTCTAAATGTACAATGCATTCACATAATACATTATTATATTAATATTTTATGTTCCTGTCAGCTGCACATTGCATAATATAATAAGTATCATCTGAAAATCAGCAACACCATTCACATGTCAAATATGTTCCAGAAAAAAAGTTCAGAAAAGCAAAATACATGTGTTGTCAGTATAAGGGATACATGCGCATGGAACAAGGTGTTATCATTTGTGAGGATCGCTTTAGGTTTGATAACTGAAGTAAAGATGGCTTTTGTAAAGAGCTATTGGTATTTTCATTGTCGTTCATATAAGGATTTATTTCTGCTGTTCTTTTTTAGACTGTATGTCAAAACCTACTCAATATTGAAATAATTCATGCTTTTGTATAAACATTCAAAACATATTCAAATGCATTACTTCATTTTTGTAACAATTTTTCCCATCAAACACACACTGTTTAATATGAGGCTCATACTATTAAAATTAATAGTTTGGACCAGCAAGATAGCTTAGCAGATTAAAGCGCCTACTTAGGCATACCCAGCCCGCTAGGATTCTGCCCTTGATGTGCTGTGCTGGCCCTGAACCCTGGGGCATGCTGATATAGCAGGTGACACTGAGTATGGTGGCGCGCTCCTTTAATCCTAGCGTTTGGGAGGCTGAAAACAGGAGGATCACTAAGAGTCCAATACGTGCAGTGAGACCCTGTAGACAGTTACTAAATAAGTAAATAAGTACATTCAAAATGACCCAAGCAGCACAGCATGTTTTTGTGTGGAGCATAAGGAACATTCTGCAGCTGGGATCATTACAAGAATACATTGGTGGTTGAACTCTATTTTTTCCAAAGTTGTATTCAAAATCCAAAATTTTTGAGAACTGAATATATTTTCTCATAAATAATACAAAAACAAACAGTTCATTCTAAACCCCCCAAAAAATACACAAGTACTGTACACTGCCTTGTAAGAGCATCAGAATGAATTGCCATCCTTTTATGTCTGCAGTGATAGTGACTCATTCTTGGTCTATATAAGCTTTTTTCTAGTGAGATTTTCAGATTAAAGTGCCTGCAAGCAGGTGCAGGGACAAGGGGTTCAATCTTCAGGTGTGCTGTGCCGGCCCCGTCCCAGGAGGGGCACCTGAGATGGCAATTGAGTCTGAGCATGCTGGTGAATGCCTGTAATCCCAGCTGTGGGGAAGCTGTAAATGGGTGGATCACAAGTCTGATGTAGTAGTGAGACTCTGAACACCCTCTAAACTCTTCCCTAAAATACAAAAACAAACAAACAAACAAACAACAACAACAAATGATTTTCAGTTTTACTACTGAACAAATTTATGAACATCTAACAGATTTATTTGAACTTTGCTGTTTGAGTCATGGAAAGTTCAAGCTTGAAGCCATTTATAAATCAAAGTATCGGGGCTGGCAAGATGGTTCAATGGTCTAAAGTGCCTGCTTAGGAAAACTTAGGGAACTTCAGGGACCATGCTTTGATCCCCAGTACCACATGCTGTGCCAGCCCCACCCCAGGGGTTGGCTGAGCCAGCCATAATAAAAGAAAATGTCACTATGCTTACCTATACCTTTGCTGTTCCTATCTATTTGGTATCAAATAATCATCTGATTAGTAACAATATGCTTATGGCTTCTTATATGTCAGCATATATATTAATTCCAGAATAAAAGCCAGAATTTGTTGGAAACAAGAAGGAATTTCCTTTTATCTGTCTAGGCCAGCTTGCTCCACGACCTGCTGTGAACACAGAAAATGAGTTCTAGGAAGTAAACTACCTGAAAACAAGAACTTCATGCTATGCAGACCACTTCTTTTCAATAATGAACTTACTCATAATTCAAATTAACCACCAATTCCAGTTTTTATAGCAACATATATTCTGAAAAGATGAACATCTATTGTAAATATTTTCTGAAAATTTGTATTGCACAAAAGTATTAGCAAGTTAATTATGAAAATAGCAAAATAAGTGGTGAAAGCCATCTGAAATTAATGGTAATGCTTCTCATATTGCAGGAGTGTGCACACATATACATACATATATACATATACACACACATGCACACACACCACACTACTAGAAGAGAAGCTGAGAAAGAATACAAAGTACATAAATTTCAGAATAAAAAATATTTTAAAATCCCAATGTTAATATTATGGGCACATTAGATTCAGAATCCTTAGAAACTGGGTCCAAACAGATTTAGATTTATAAATTATATACACGCTATTAAAGTTCAAACAATTTTGATAATCATTATAGAAGCATTTGCAACTTGGAAGATGTTACTTAGAACTATGTAATGAATATCCTTTTTTTAGTATTTTTTATTGTTTAAATTTAACACGGGTTATACTACATATTTTCATCATCAGATAAGTTTAGATTAATACATATAGGTATATAAGATTGATCAAACAACTAAACATTAACCCTTCTAAATCAACATTATTTTTTTTTCTTTTCCCCTTTCTTTTCTTTGAAAGTTGACATTTTGCATATTGTCCTCACAATCGTTCTACAGAGTACAGTGTGTGGGCATGACCCACCTCCCTATTGATGTTGTT